>CAAKMY010054234.1:0-34956 GCA_901111285.1 Corrigiola litoralis
GGTGCGGAGGGGAGGGGGGGGGGGAGGGACCCTACGCAAAGGATGATGAAGGTGGTCATAGGGGAATCTACACCTGTTTAAACAAACTAATTGCACTTGAACAACATAGTGTAGTAAAATCAGAAAATTAGCCTGGCAGATGCATCTTGAGACATAAATCTAGAATAGAGAGGAATATGTGACTAACACACTAAACTACAGATTAAATGTTTTACATCAAAGTCGGTTTCTGATACTAACAATGTACATTGTGAATAAGAAACATAGTATATCAGAAGAAGAATAGGATAAGTTTCAGATTTAAGTATAGAATGAACGAACTAATTGAAAATTCCCCAGAACTTATAGTCAAAATCTACATGAATTCTCCAGTCCTTGAAAGACAGAAAAAAAAAGAATGCATGAAATCACCTTTGAAACCCACCAACATAACACGGTTGGTGGTTGGTCAGTACCACTATTCACCAAAAATATAATTTACCCAATTTAAATGGTGTGCGACAAGACAAATGCACCAAAGTAGTGAAAAAGAGTACAGGCGTCTAGTATGACCAAGAGAATCCCATTTTCACCCCATCAGACATGATCAAAGAATAGCAAACAACTAATGCTTGCCCTCGGGGTTGAAAAGGCAACTTATAGCTTTTATGAGATTTAAACTAAGACACAAATCGTACTAGATCAAAGTAATAACTTGAAACTATTACATACCCCGTCTGAGTCAACTTCCACACCTTCCTCTCCGAGCAAGGCAAGGTTTAGGCAATTGTTACAGAAGCCTTTATTTCCTCTAACTCGCGCAAACGTAGCGTCCTTGTGGCAGCTCAAACAAACAGCATTCGGACAGCAGAAACATTGGTACCTTGAACTTTTTTTGCAGACCAGGCAACTATGCCAATCTGAAATAAAATACTCAACATTAAATCAAGTGCATTGATCGATACTTTCTCATAATGCAAGATGAAATAGAATGATGGACAAAAGATGTCACACATGTAGTGATGGGGAATTTTTTTCCTAGCACCAAGTCCCATTATTGTGCATGAGACAAGTAACATGATAGTGCAGTCAGGTCTACCTTGGCATATCAAACCATCAAGAGAAGTTGTCTCCACAACTTGGATCTAACAGCAAGCCAGAAGTGATACCAGTTAAAATGGGATTTTCTCACACACAATATGAGGCACACATTAAGCATTGTTAAATGTAAACCACCCAATTCTATATCCCCTGCTAGTTATCGTACTCCTATACTGAAGTTAGCGGGAAAAACAAGGATGACGTCTAAGAGTGGCTTGCAGCTATAACCTATAACTAATGATAAACATAATAGCAGTTATGCGAAAATATAGCCGATATCCTCACAAACACTAGCTTTGGATGTATCGATTTCACAATCAAAGGTACAATAGGATTCCGCAGTCTGAACCAAGTAATTTACCACAAATCCATTGAGCTTCTGTATTTTCAGTTGCGTCTTCCTGACCCACACAATCAGGGTGATAAGATTTCACACAATCCCTGCAAAGAAAAAAACGCTTAGAAAGGTATGAAACTTATGGGTCTGAAAGATGAGATCAGCATGCAGTGACATTCTTATATTGAGTAAGACAGATAACTTCCTAGATTCTGGAGGTTAGTAACCGGCACCAAATGCAATGATTGTTAATATCCATAGTAAAGCTAATTTGCCATCTTCATCTTTTCATAGGCTAACAACTGTGGGAAAATATGAAATTGGACGACACAATCACTGCTTAAGCACCACATAACTGGTAAATCTTGAAGCTACAATGGCAAAATCAACAAGATTCGATACAAGGATTTAAAAGTAATGAGTATACAGTCTCAAATTGTGGATCTACTACTACACAGCCTTAATGGATGTTACTGTCAGGTCAACTTTCAAACATTTCATCAAGGCGTGCTGTGGAAGAGGTTGGTGTAAACGTAAGTGTCCTGTAAAAGATTCTCGCTGAAAACTTGGCAAGTATCATGTCACTAGATTTTGGTTAGCACAATTGATACGATATTTTAGGAATAACACCCGAAAAATCAGAAATCGGTAGGAAACAGGAGAAAATGGTAACAAAATAACAAATGGTAGAAAACTATGACGGTGCTCACCAAAATTTCAATCCTAAATTCCTCCACTGCACACTAACATTAAAAGCTAACATGTCAAAATATAAATAATGATACGATTTATCCAAAAAAAAAAAAACGATAGGAAGGTCTGAACCTATCCAAGTCTTGCTCAATGTCATGTAAAGATAATCCTTAAAATAAATGGTGCACAACCTATAGTGAGAGGTCACATGTTCAAACCCTCCTCCCTCGCCTTGTACTCATTATACTGCGTTTGCGACTCCTATGGATAACATTTTCAGACAAGTCTTTTGCTGGCAATTTCAAAATACAAATAATCATCAAAACATAGATTATGTATTTAGTTCATCAAAGGAACCATACTGAGTAAAGGGGGAAGGGGAAGAGCCCCTTAACCATATAAATAATGCAAAAAACACTGACACAAATCTAAGACCCTTTTTTTTATTGAGGTTGAGTGTTGGTTGCACTTTGCACCTTCTGCAACAGCATGAAAGCCTTCACACAGACAAAATCTTAGCTTAAATTTACACCACCAACAACTCACGTGCAATCCATCACCATCCACAACCTCCTTCCTCTTCCTCTCCCCCCTCCTTTTTCTTATTACTTTATTTATTATTTTATATTTCATTTCGGCTGTGGGTCAAAGAAGCCACAAAATCCCATTGACTCCTACAGGAAACATTAAATGACCAACCACAATATTCCACTCACCAAAACAGGAAAAAATTAAAATAAAAATTCCTGCATTTCCTCCTTTCTTTTTACTGATTCTTTTTTTCTTTAAACCTCCTCAAAACCTAATTCATCTCATCATCTGTTCATCAAAGAAAACAACTATACTCCAGAGTAAAGGTCAAAACTTTTCCACACTAATTCCACAAACATGCCAGCATCACAAAAGGGTTCAACTCAAACTCCAGTTTAAGTGATCACAGCAGCATAAACAAAGAAAACAGAATAAAAACCAACATAACAATACCCATGAACACAAAACTCAAAAAGATTTCACCTTTATCACAGAATCTAGCACACATGAACAAAAAAAAAAAAAAAACCCAAAATCAGCACAAAAAAGTGATAATCAGTAAAACCCAGAAAGCTGATCGACATTCATGAATCATAAACATGCTACATTATAACTTAACTCAATGATCAAAACCAAACAAACTAAAAAAACAAAAAAGAATAAAAAAAGTAAAAAAGATTCTCACTTATGATCACAAACAATGAGCAAACCCCCATCTTTACAAACAAAGCAGTAATCTTCAGAAACCTTTTCACCACCACCAGTACCACCATCATCATCTTCTATTACTACAACTTTTTCTTCTACATGCTGCTGTATTTTTTGCTTGTCATTCTTTCTCTTTCTCTTACCCACCATTATAACTTTTTACAGTGATAATTGACTGATGAAGTAGACTGAACTGTACAAGTCACAACTCAACTACTTGTAAAGTACTTGTGTTTTTTTGCTTGTGACTATTTTTTGTCTTTTTCTGTGAAAAGAAAAGAACAGTACGGAGTAATAAATAGTTAAAGTGGTGGGAAGTTGGACTTATGTTTTTTTACAATAACCTGAAGTACAGTGAGCAGAGAGTTGTACTGTGAGTCTGTGACTTTGGTCATTTACTGTCATTTACTGTCATTTACTGTCAAGCCTGTAAGACCGTAACGCATCAAATATAGATTAAAATCTGGGGCTTGGGATTCTATTCCTTGTTTTGTCTATATCTGTTTTAGGTAATGTGGATTTTTGTGCCATTGTAGACTTGTAGGAGTGGAATATTTTCCTTAATTTAGATTATTATGTTCTTATAATGTGGATTGCTATTGTCAAATTTGTACAATTGGGCAGATAGTTTTCTACTTTGTTTTGGTTGGAAAAGAGCAGCGCAATAAGAATCGAACCTCAACCTTTGAATCGAACCTCAACCTTTGAAAACGAATAATAGAACTTCTCTCCGTCTCGACAAAATTTTAAAAGGTTGACTTTTTTTAAATCACTAATTAATACAAAAGACTGTCTACTTTTATTATTGAAAAGGACCAACTTTTTACAAGCTAGATTTTCCTAAGTTTCATACAAGTCCAAATTAAGTAGTAGTTACTAGTTAGCATGATTTTGTCTACTTTTATCACTTTTATGATAAAAGTAGACGTTTTCTCCAAAGACTAACTGTTTTAGAATAATGTTCGACCAATATTTTAAATATGGATTATTAAATTATTCTTCATTAGGTGCATTAAGGTTTGACATTGTTGACTAGGAAGTAAAGACTTGTTTATAAGAGAACAATTCCGTTAGTATGAGGCGCTTTAGGAATGAGCCCGATAACAAATCAGTGAGGTATTGACTCGAAACAATATCATACTAATATTTAGTGAGGCGGCAATGCAACGGGCCAATAATAGTAGCCTCAGAATTAAGCAAACTATTATTCCAAGCACCTCATTCAATCCTTCACAAATTTACAATTTTAAAAATTGAATCTAGATACATGACATAATCAGAATGACTTGAAAATTGAAATAACCTTCTAATGAATACTATCTATCATGACATTTTTAAAGGAAAAATACTTGAGAATACTACTCTAGTATAGAAAACCATATATTGATTGATATGCGATAGCATATGTCTAGTCCGCTGTGGATTATGGAACAATCAATTTGCATGTCTTCACGTGGTTTAGTTGATATGTGTGATGTCATTTGATCTTAAACAGATATAATTAATGTTTACCCAATCTCATGAGTTCATTTCTCTTCATGAAATACATACGCAGGGTGAATCCAGACTAGTGATGTGCACAGTTTTTTTTTTCTATAGAGATGTGATACATCTACCTATTTATCTATATATTGTACCAAAAAAAAAAAAAAAGGTGGAGAACGAAACAGAAAACCTGGTAAATAAACAGAAAAAACGAGACAAAACTTTCAAAACAACAGTTTATTTCCAGTCTACTCTTTAACCCTTCTATTACTTTATCATTCATAATCTGAACCAAAAGGACTTTTCAAGTTTAAACACACTCGTACCGTTCCATCTATTCTATTCTTTTGATCCCATTCATGCTTTGTGTGTTGTGTTGTGCGGCAGGGTGTCGTCTACGGTGGTTGGTGGGTTGGAACATGTATTTGGTTACATATTAGAAGTTATAACATGTACGTTCAAATCCTCATGCCTTAACTTTCACCATTCTCACTTTCAACAAGAAGAAGTATATTGTTGTTGTGCATGTAATGCCAATGTGTTCTTTGATCTAGTTCATAACACGAAAGTGACAATTTATACTTTACTTTGGAGTTATATGCAATTAGACTTTATAATAGAACCTTTGAAAGATGCAAGCCTGTGACAGTTATAACAAATGTTTGCAGTTTCTGTAATCTGATCATAGCGATTCATTTGTGTCTATTTTGTCAAACATTATGACTTGAATACGAAGTGTACGTAGTATCTGTTTATGTAGATTATGCTTCCGAACCATCTATTATGCTAGTTCTATTAGCATCCATTCTATTTCACGTACTTTGAAATATTATTGGAAGTTTCATAGTCTTTATTTTCCTTTACTTATAGCCACACCAATGGATGAAGATACGCACTTCCTAAATATGCTTGATGCTGCCACTGAGAGGGTTTTCGAAGCGTATTCAAAGGTATGTCATTCTCTATAACCGTCCTTTTTTTGGTTTGGGGAGAGTAGAAACATGGTTGTGTCATTGGTTTTGTGATGGCTATATATCTATTCACTTCTCATTCTCTTGTAATGCTTTTCTAGATCAGTTAACATGTAATTTGCTTGCTTTTCAGTGTATATGACTTGAATTTAATTGGTTGTTCTGTCTAATTGTTCTTACCATAGAGCATGGCAGCCGAATCCAATGCTATTGATGTCGCGTGCTTTAATCATTTAACTCGGAAGAACTCGAGTCTACGGCGAGACAAGGAGTTATCTTCACAATCGAGTTCCAGACATACGATTTCTCCTCCGCCATTGCATGGCAGTTCCCTTGATGAACCACGAAGAGAAAGGAAACGTCGCAGGACTACTGATCAACCCACTATTACTGGTGCAAAGATCAACTTAAGCGTAAATGAGAAAACCCAATCTGTGGCTTGGCCAGAAGAGATTTCTTTTGAGAGTTATGGGGTGAATAATTCAATCAAAAAGTTATCAGAAGAGTCTTCTAGTTTGGTTAAGGATTCTGATCAACTGCAAAACAAAACAGCTTTTGGAATCGAAAGGAACGTGGACCATGCTAGTTCAGTAGCAATTATAGGGAACAGTTTGTTGCCTGGTGCTACATTGCCACCTTTAGCTGAAAATTATGTTGGAAGCGAAAGGAAAAACACGGAAATTGATGATGATTTCTCCAAGAAAATTCACGCTGCAATCATCAGAATTGAGTCTCTTGTTCCGTCTCTTCAAAAACTAGTCGTTTGTGCTGATACATCTAATGAGAAGAGTGTTAGTTCTTTTGGTTTGGGCAACATCTCCAGTTCAAGTCGTCCTGATGGTGTTCCATTGAATTCACTGGGGATGGCCATAGACAGGGAAACCACAAGAAATAAGCCACCGGATATTGACAAGTCATCTGTGCGAGGTGAAACTGTCATCTTTAAACAAGTGGATCCTATGGTTATAGGGAACGCCATTCCAGTTGCTTTGCCATCCAACCAGAACACAACGCTAAGACAGGCGAACAATCCGAGAGGAGATGTTGAAGTCAAGAGGGAGGAATGTAAGGGGCCAAATGAGAACATGTGTCAGATAAGGATTGATATACCACCAAATTGGTTAACAATGAGAAATGATGGTGGAGTTAAGGGTGAGAATAACTTAGATACTGACATGAGTCAGGTTCCTCGCTCCAAAGTTAAGGCCCCCATAAATAGAGTTGATTCACTGATTTACAGGGGTAGCCAAAATAAGGCAACTAGCAGAGGGTCTATAGGATCCTCAAGCACCACGCGGCCTAATAGAACTACAAAAATGGGTAGATATAAACATAGACAAAGTCAGAGTCGTACCATGGAAAGAATGCCATCACAGATGATGCAGTTTAGAGATTCAATTAATAGAAATAGTGTGATCAGGAGGAGGAAAACTGATCGTACTTCCCAGAGCTCAGAGGAGAGAAGCTGGAGCTCACCTGCTTCTTATAGTGGGACAAGTGCTCTACAGAGCGGTTATCCCTCTTCAAGCGGATCTTATCAGTCATCTTACACTTACGATAGTAGACCTGATGAGAGTGAAGCGGAATTTGAGAGTGCGCACCAATCACCGAGGAGGAAACGGTCTGAATATAGTGAGATTTCTCCAGGTTATGATACATCTTCCTACTATAGCAGTCAAGATCAGTACTCAGATGCATATCCCTCAAGTGGAAGGAATTCATTTCGACGTCACAAGTGGGAGCATCGTTTGGAAAAAAGAAAAGGAGGGGGGACATTCAGTGGGCTGCGGAAGAGGATGGGGATGATTTTTCATCATCACCATCACCACCAACATTACAATGATAGACATGAGCCTGGTGTTGGTCATGCCAATGTCTTGAAATGGCTGGGAAAGATGTTTTACCGCAATAGAAAGAACAATAATAAGAAACCGGAGTCTGAGAAGTTGGAACCACCTGTAAGCAAAAGTGTGGTGAAAAAAAAACAAGGAGGACAATTTCATGCACTTATGAATGGGTTAGTGAGGCACGTGAGGCGTTCCAAGAAGTCTAAGGAGGCCAAGGATGGCATCAGGAGGCTTGGAAGTCCCCGCCATGGAGGCAAAAGAGCGAACAAAAATCTGCCTTGGTGGCCAAAGATGCTTGGCAGAAGAGGTAGAGTGAAGGTATTCAACAAGCGAAAGGGCAAATTTAAAATGGCTGCAGCTAAGATGATCTTGAAGCGGCGTTGAACTAATGACTTAGTTGAGTACAATATCCTATCAAGGATTTTGACAGACTGTTGGTTCCCTTGGTGTCTCATACTGTAGCTTATAAGATTGCAGCATGGAATAAATAAGAGCTTCTTCACTAAGGTTGGTCAGAACTCAGAACTTGATTGCGTGAGTGATGGATAGAAAGATTCTGCACCTGAGGTTGGTCATTTATGTTATATCTCACACTCCAAACTTGGTGAACAGATTGGCTGCATGCGTTTTTGAATCACAGCAAATGTATGATATTGTGCTGGCTTGTGTTGGATTGGCTCCAGTCATAAGAATTTTGTAGGTCTGTTGCTCTTTGTTCCTGTAAAAGTCATAAACATACATGTAGACACATACAGTAGTATACAAGCTTTGTACAGATTACTGATTAAAGATTTTGATATCTGTTTTTGACCAGTTTGTGTGTTTTGCTTAAATCGTAGTTATTAATTCTTGTTCCAAGCATCAAGATATTTTCTCTTTGTGGAGTATATATGAGCCTTTGATAATATACTTGAGATATATCAGTATTAGACTTAAAACTATATCTGCCTTTCTGAAAGTCTTTTACCTTGCAGGTTTGGCATGGTCAGGACTCAGTTTTTGATAATCAGTGTATGTACTAAAATTTAGTACTCGTACTACTGAAATAACAATAAACAATCTAGATTTATCTCTTATTTTGACCCTAAATACCCTCCTCTCTTTTGACTATCATCCAGTCCTAAAAAGAACCGTAGAGAATCCTAAACACTTTATAGCGGGGGTCTACTATATGACTATTATAGGTACTAAACTACAAATTAGAATTGATATAACCTAACTTTATGGGAGTGTCCATTGACACTATAATAGCAATTATAAATAATAGGGCGCTAACGTGGTAGTTCGATATGTATATTCATCAAGAATTAAGGGACAATAATCGTAAAACTTCGTACAATCAAAAAAAAAATTTATCAGTCTACTTAGCGTCCAAAAAGTGTAAATTTATTTTACGTGCTCCTTTCCTTTTTATTTTTTTTGGCTAACATACAGTACATCTTTCACAGTGACTATGAAACTGCCACATTTTGCCCAAAACATTAAGAATTAAGCAAGAAAGAAAAAGAATTCCTAAAATATAGGGGACCAGGGACAGGAGCGTCCTTTGGGTCTTTCCGCCAACTTTAGAAAAAACTAATTATTATTTGAATAAAATAAGGTCAGAGGCTAACGGTAACTAGATGGCTGACAACCAGCATTCTAAAAACAGGTGCAAAAGCCATGTTTTTCTATCCTTCCACCATCATCCAACCTCAACATGATGTTGGTTGATCAGGATCACTTCAATGGCTTCCCTGACCTTTCCCTTTCAGCCTCATCCCTTCGAGATGTCGGATACTGGTTCGTTCTTTATATCTCTATCTACACGTACCCTTCATTCTTCTACCCCCTCCCTTTTCTTCTTGTGCATTGGAAAGAACAAATGCACATTGAGAAAGGTTTGTTGTGTTAGACCAACTTTCTAAAACACGTTCTCAGCTAAGCTAGCTAACATTTGCGGCATTTTGTGCACCCTATATGGTGTTTCTTGTTTATCCCTTGGCATAGATGGATTAATGTAGATTTTGGGTGTTTTGTCATGCAGCTGCGGTTCTTGTGGGTATGAGCTGAACCTGAATTCATGCAACCGCAATGCCTCCGTGATCGGGTCCAAGAAATATGGAAAATCTGTAAAGAGCGGCATCATATCCTTCTACTCCATCGACGAGACCAGATTTAAGCGAATAGAGCAGCGAAGGTGCAAGCCTTTCTTTGATTCGGCTCGCTCATGGGGTTTGTTCCAGAAAAGCACCAAGCTGCTTTGCAAGAAATGTGGAAACTATGTTGGCAATGCTTATAACTTCAGCAATTATGGCCGCTCTCAATCTTTGAATAAAAAGGAATCCCCAGATCCAATAGCATCATGGGGTTGGGATGGGATTTCTGATGCAGAAGGAACCTATAACATCCGGATTCGGGCCCTGCAGCCTTCCTCTTATGAAGAACCAAATAATTTCACATGATATGAATAATCAAATTCCAATAAAAATATTATTTGTTTCGACATGCATAAGGTTCAATTGTTGTGGAGGTGAATATTTTTATAAAGCTTTGGTTTGTATATGTTTCACATTTTACAAATTTTCTACTTGTTTATTAACTGTGTTTTGGTCCAGAAGAATAATTTAAATTAAATCTCTCAAGTATAAGACGATACCAGAAATATACGTTTTTATGTATTTATTCAACCCAAGTAATGTCTAAATCTTTGAGTTTTGTAAGCCACTTGTGAGTGTCATGAGATACATAAGCTTTAGAATCTGGCTTGTCTTCAATATTTACACTACCAGATGAAACAAAATCATTTTTCTTGTCATCGGCAAGACTTGCCTGCCTGTTGGGGTGCCTTAATCTGAGGGATAGAAGACGGGATACTTCATGCAGGCCTCCCCATTTTTCCAGAGCACGAGCAATGTCATATCGTCCTGGTCGATGAATATGGGTCAGTTTAGCTGATTGTGATTCAAGAAAACAAATTGAAGTGGGAATAATGCTACAATTTAGAAACTAGGAGCAGATGGTTGTTCACCTGCACGTTCAAAGGCTTTTCTGCTAGGCATATATGATGGATCCATCCCCCAGCTTTTCTGAAAACGAGTAATCTGAAACAGACAGATCGTATAGTTCTGAGCACACAATACAATTGCATAATGATCCATTATCTGCTGTCCTCCTGATGTTCAGGTGAGAATAGAAGGGAAACAGATTGATAAGTAATCGGGTTGTCTATTAGAAGTTACCTCCTCCTGCAGATTTTCGAGGTTGTCCCAGTAACCTTTTGGTTTCCGGTGTTTGTAAGCAAGAGAGAGATTCATCAATGATGCAATCCTCCTAAAACCACCCATCCTGTTGATAGCCTTCTCAATATCAACCCTCCCATGAAGTCGAAGTTGCTTTCTCATCGGCATAAATCCCTCTTGCCCATGCTCTGAAATAAATGTCAGGAGCTCTGATTTAAGAACTTCTATATCCTGTTGCAAGCCAGGAACTCTAGGCCTTTGTTTTAGAGTACTTGAGGCACTGGTATTAGTTTCACTTTCTCCAGTTCTTTGATCAGTACAACTTTCATAACCAGATGATGTCCCAGGGAGCTTTCCACCAGATTCATCACTCTGCTTTGTTAGATGTGGTCCATCATATGTATCGGGAGTATCTGATTCTGTCCTCTTCTCAATGTAGTCACGTATAGCACACAAGTTTGATGGAAGATCCTCATATATAACCTATTATTGACACAAGAATTATTTACGATTTCTTTGAGGCCAGTAAATCCATATTGTACATTTAGTTGAACACAAGGCTTCTCCTGTAAAGTACTAGTAAATGCAAGCATAAACACTCTTTTTCTACAAGAGATGGCCAAAATGCAAACAGTACAGAGGTCATGCTCCACTGCTGTAAACTGAAGAGAAACAATTTCCTGACCTCTTGGATTAATGATAAACGATTTTAGAGAACGCAATACTAGAAGTTCATGAATTACTAGAAACTGTTTTCTTGACAAACCTCCTCCATTATTGCTTCTGATAGGAAGGTGTCCTTGCGCATTTTTGACTCCACACAATATTTCAGCAATGTATGATGGTTTCCCAACTGTTCAAGCTGCCATCTTCCGTGAAAGGAGTCAAAGTCCCCTTCAACCTGCTCAAAAGTAATCTCTTGTTCAAGTTGTTCACACAAATCCATGACAACCCGTGCATGAAGTACCATATACAGTAGAACCTTGCATCCTTCCTGCAAATGGATGAACAATGGGAACTTCAGTCAAGAACAGAAAAACTTCAAGCAATTTGTACATCTGGGAACTGAAGTTAGCAGTTCTTTTTAAGAAAAGTCATTTCTCATTACTCATATTGTCATACATATTGGAGAAGACGATCATATAGTATTAAAAAGGATTTTGAAAATTACTTATTGCTAAAACATTTGTTATTGTACAATGTATAATAGACTGTGTTATAAACTATGAACTACTGTAGAAAAAAGTTTGTGAGGGTCTACCTGAACGATGCGAACTTTGTTGTTATCTCGAGATAAAACTTTGCTGATTGCCAAATTAGGAACTATCCTGCAGACAACTGACCTGTATCAGTATCTAAGAACCGAGCGCAACAGAAACACCAACCAGGGAAGCAACTCATCCACAGGGTATGGGGAAGCTTATGCATCATACTCTCACATACTTTTTTTGTTTTTTGGTTGGTTGATTATAAGTGAAGCTGCATATACTATAACCTGATCTCAATTGAGACAGAAAGTCAGTCCAGGCAAACATTCAGGCCTGTTTACAAGGGCTGGCATGATTCTGAAAGCAGCCTATTGGACAAAGCTTGGTTCTTAGTAAATTTTTTTGTGTATGTACACAGAACTGTCAAGCTTAGCTCACTAGAAAGAGGAAATACAAACGCATTGTAAATTATGGAACATAAGCAGTTACTTACTCTGGAAGACTTTCATAAGCAGTCAAGACGTTCCAGACTTCACGAACAGGAGCTTTTACAGTTATGCTAGCACCAACACATCGATGAACACCACCATTTTCCTTCAGCATACAAGATAGAGTCAGGTTGCAGTTGCTAAAAATGAGACGTCCTCCTCATGAAAAAGATGGAATGTTAAGCTCAATAAATTACCAATAGGCCATCAAATCTACGAAGATGAACTTCATCTACCAGGCAGGGTCGGTCAAGCCTACAAACTTTACCAAATATCCCCCAATTGCTATCGGAAGGTGCCTGAGGCAAAGGCCCAAGGCTAACAGTAGAGGAGCTATTGTTCAGCTCTTGGGGAGACAGTTCTTTCTCAGCCAAAGTACTGGGCAAATCTGTATTTCTAGAATCTGCAGAAGTTCCAGCCTTTGTGGTAACTGCAATAGGCATCTTCTGAAGCCCTTCAAAGCTGCTCTCTGCTCTGCAAGCCAAGGCTCGAAGATTCACAGGCAGGTCCGATCGGATAATCCTCTCCAGAAAAATAGCAGGAAAGTTGAATCTTGGTATGACATTGACCTCGTAAGATAGTGTTGCTGAAGACCTGAAATATGCAAAGCGGAAGTTTGTCAGTAGCTTAAATTCTAGGATGTGAGCTAGTTTGCAGATTCCGAGTCCAGATAAACCTTTTGGATTCAGAAAAACAACTTGGATGGATATGTCCAATGGTATATAGAGTCACTGGAAAAGTTGATTCACAAGCGTAAAATTTTTGTGCACAGTGGCATTTTGTTTACTACCAAAAGCTGTTTCGGAGGCACATGTTTGATCTTTTTTTTCTTTGACACAAAAATTGATCTTACTTTCACAGATACGAGTAGATTTTCAACTTGCTATGATTTGTTAAATGATGTATCTAGTTCTCCTTGTTCCAAGCACGTCAATGAAGACGATAAACTTTCGTCTCTACATATGGCAGTTGAGTAGTTGATCCTAATAAACTACAAATGAACATAAAGAGTAAAACCGTAAGGAAAAACCTCGACAGAAACAAGTACACACCTCCTTTTTGATTTCACAGACCATTTTCCTTCAAACTTCTTGAAGTCTCCATCGACCATGGAGAAGTGGAGTTCACGATCATTTGGCTGCATTCGAAGACAATCCTTATTAAAATATACAATTTTTCAGAAAGGACAATGGATATAAATTCATGAAATCTTACAACAAATATCGTCTGACAGTGTCCTATACTTGCAGTGATACACTACATGTAACAAGTTTTAATGCAAAATTTATGCACAAAAAAAGAGATCAAAGGCTAATACACTTCTCTCCAAGAAAAAAGAAGGTAGAAAGCACAAACTCAGAGAAAACCCTGTAAATAAGATTGAAAAATACTTACAGATCTAGCATGCAATGTGGGATGTACTTATATACTACCAACAGGCTAACTATAGACTTGGCAGTTGGAAAGGGCGGGATGGGAACTGAGATGAAAAGCTTGATATTACAGGATACTCCATTTGATGCTCAGTGAGTTTTTCCAACAAGCTTAAAGTTGCTTACCCAGACCCTCCCTCTACATGTCAACATAAGTATTCCTAACTAGTCATAAGATAAAGATTAGGCTCTTACAGAATTAGGAAATTCTTGGAGATCCAAGACAACACGGGCCTCAATGTGCCAATACAACGCCCTTTGCAAGCCTCTTTGCTCTAACCATATTCTACCAGGATAAGGACAAGGAATTCTTCCACTGACAACAATATAGCACATTTCATCAAGCGAAATTGTCAGCACGTGCAGAAGTAGAGGATAATCATTAGCACAATAATTTCACTGCTTACTACTATAAGGATAGCATCGGGTGCAGATAAGTTTCAGATATATCAAAAGCAAGTTGTCAGAAAACCAGTTCACTACAATAATCTGAGCTGCTACTTTCTTCTTATGCAACAATGGAAATCTTAACTCCAACTGATAACCTATTTCACATCATGGACAGTACGAATGGAAGGAACCTTCCAACAAGCTGTGAATTTGTGCTCTTTATGCCAAGTAAAAGTACTTTGAGAGATCTCCATTACCCAGACAAGCTATGACAACTGGACAGTGTAAGTTGGACTACAAAAAGAAAACTCCTTGAAAGCTCCATGTCATCCCTCAATCCCCATTTTTCAATCAGTTCTTGGCCCTTAGTCCAAGTAACATAGCCAATGATAACACAGCAACAAACCCCACATCTTTACATTGATGGTGCAAAATTTCAACTACAATCCCTACCCCAGTCATCAACCAAACCAGAACATACAAACAGTAATGAATAGACGCATCATACACTGATACACTACATTCTCATTGTCTACCATCTATGATCCCTACAAATAACTCTAATATTAGTTGTTCATCTATTGCTTCCAACTAACATTCCAGACTATTTAGTTGTTCATGTAGTTGCTTTTAGCTAATATGGCCTACGCGATTTACAACGAAAATGCTTTGAACTCGATAGACATTAGCTAGTTCTATCTCCAAGTTCATCTATGATCCATTAGAGTTGTAGCACATTAGTTTTAGGCCTAACTAGTGTTGGCCAAAATGTGCCTCTAGGACCATTTTAACCCCCAAAGGTTAAGGTTTAGGTCTTTGTTTGGTCGGGTGGCAAACATTCTCCCGGATACCATAAATAGAGCGTCTATTCTTACACCCTTTTTGTCTATACAAATACCCCCTAATAATGTTGATACCGTTGGATTGGAAAATCCCACCCCCATCTTATGGTGTTAAAAATATCAAAGGGATATAAAGCTATAGACAAAAGAGCGTGAGAATAGATTCACCCAAATGTACATAATTAAAGTTATTCATAAAGTTATTCACCCAACCAAACTGATAATCTATATCACTTCATGGATTACACAAACGAGCAACTCTCATTTTTAATCTTTCACACAAGCCTCCTTTCTTTTCACTAACATCTCACAACCCCTAAAATCAATGACACAAATTACTCAAAATTCAATAAATTTTTTGGCAATAAAATTATATTACCAAACAAGTAAGTTCAATTATCTTAACCAATAATAATGAACCAAACTACCTGTAAATAAGATTGGGAACAAAATCAGCAAGGCGTTCATAATCAGTAAGTGCATTCCAAACAGATTCAACGTCAGCATTAACCGAAATCTCGCCCTTAATTCGACGTTCTCTCCACGAAATCACTTCAACCTCACAATTAACCTTCCTTTCCCATATCTCCCTCTCCTCCTCTGTTTTATCCCACTTCCCTCCTTTCTCAAACCCACCATTTACTGCATATGCATTTGCTACTACCTTGCACTGCTTGGTGCAGAAACTGGGGTTCAAATGAAGCTCATTTCGCGTCGAAAATGGCGGGTTAGAGTGTGCAAGTTGGATTTGAGGGGTAGTGTGATTTTGAGGAGTTGTAAGAGTGTTGAACATTGTTGTGATCATTGGAAAATTACCAGATTTTTGAAATTCTAGTTGAAGAAACAGAAAGATATTGTTAGTTAGTTAATACAGTTAAAACAGTGGTTTTGGCGCTCAGTGTGTGGTGGGAAATTGAGGGTAGTTTGGTCATTACAACTAACTGTGTGGTTGTGGTGGGAAATTGTAAAACTACCCTTTTTTAATTCGTAGGAAAAATTACCATACATATTATCGCCTCGAGTTCACGGATCCTTATGTGATAAGCTGAGTAGTTAGGTTGACTCAATAATTGACAATTTAATGTATTTGGAGATTATATCATTCGAATCCTCATATCTCCTCCTTCAGTATTAATACTCATGTTATGTTGCATGTGACATGTGTTAGACACAGGCACAGAGCGATTAAATGTATATGAATTAAGTTGTCTATACATTTGGGTCCTATAGGATATATGGTGGGGGCATTTTTGTTAATTGACTTCGATGATTTGTGGTGATGAGGAATTTAGATTATAGGACTATAGATATCTAAATATCAACCACAGTTCAGATTTTGGTCAGCTACTATAGGATAAGATAATGCTGCTTTCAGGGAAGAGCTTTATTTTGTGTAGGTGCAACACAATTCCTTACAACTACCTCACGAAAAATAGTGCAAGGTTCATAATTGTGTCTGCTAGAAAGACAGATTCTACTGATGCTTCAAAGACCAAGGAAAACCCCATATTTGAGTTCGAGTTCCCCAAGAAGATTTTAGCTCAATCTGCCATTGCAGTGCTGGGATTAGGATTTGTTGATGCAGGGTACAATTTCTCCCCATTACACTTGATATATTTCTTTGGTTGTTTTGTACTTGTGTCAAATATCACTATATACTTATTTTGTATATCGCAACATTAAATAAAACAGGTATAGTGGAGATTGGTCGAGGATTGGGGCAATATCAAAGGAAACTGAGGAATTGTTGAAGATTGCAGCTTTTGTGGTGGTTCCTTTCTGTTTGTTGCTCATATTTTCCGTGTCAAAAAACTCAGAGAAGTAAAACATTTGGAAATTCTGCATTGCTTAACTGAGGCTTATATATGCGTACACCAATTTCACCTCCTAGAGTGGCTGTCCAGAAGACCAGAACTATAGTAGCTTGTTCATTATCAAATTATGTACAGCAATATTTTCAATTAGCAAGACTCCATTCGTGTTTGCATACAGGTTGATCAAGGACGAGTCATGTTGCAGTATAGATAGCATTCCTACAGAAGGTCATATATTGACCCATAATATTTCGTCAAAAGTGGTTCCAGACTTCCAGATATAATATTACAACTGTAATTGAACAGCTACAGTAGTAAACCTGCACCAAACAACACGGAAATACGTACCAACAAGTACTAAAGTGCTGAGAATTCATGTTTCTTCAAGAGCATGTCTAAGAAAGAGTCTGTCTGCAGTGACATTGGATATAAACCTCTGTGCGCCATGCATTGGTCCATCCAAGCAGAACCATCACAACCTTGATTATGAAAAGAGACAACATTCGCGTTCTTCGATCCAAAATCAAAACCTTGAGGTACAAGACTCATAGCAGAGCGATCAATCTGCTCGACTCTGGAAGCCACTTCACCCCTTAAACTCTCCAAAGCAACCTTGGTGGTTGCACTTGGTGGTGCATCCGATTGTCTACCAAGTTAATATTTCGAGTATTACAGAGCTAAAATTGATTGAAATTGGTTACATAGTGCAACGCAATAACATACTTAAATAAAATCAAAGTAGAAATTATTCAAATTTAAATATCATATATAATTTGACATTGACTTTCTAGTAAGATTATAATGAAGTATAAAAATGATAATACAGAAAACTCGAAGACTTAATATCATTGGTCATGCATGCACAACCCAAAAAAGAACTTTAGGGGTGCATTTATAAAGTACATGCCAATATGCCATAACATTTATATTTTTCTCATGTGACGCGAGGGATCGGTTGCACAACATAACCCCCATTGTCGACATAAATAGTAACACGGTTGCAGCAAAAGTCAGTGACAGGATATCCAGGATCTTTGGGCACTATCACACCCTGTAGTTGAGGATTTTCAAATTCAATGGTTCTCTTAGCGGTTATTGCATCTTTGCCAAGCAATTCAGGCCATTCATACTTCTTTCCTACACACATATAGAGATTATTATAAAGAAAAGGTATACAATTATATCTATGGAGCACTATCGATAATATAAACTTGTGTATTACTATTTTAGAACTTTAAGTGCGTAACAAATTGCATGACAATCACATTTTTGTTTTAAATTGTGAATGCAAGCAATTAGAAGTTTTATAAACAATTATCACAACTATGAAAAAACAAAGATTTTAACTAAAACTTTGTACTTAATTCTCAAAGAAAATTCAGTATAGACCAGTTATAGATTCACATCACACAGAAATGTCGATTAAGAGTTATAACCTAAGGGTTTTCTCCAACAAGACACAAAACACAAAAAAGAGTTATTACCTAAATAAATTGATAAAACTTACTGAGGCAAGAAAAGAAAAATTTGCAAACAAGCTAATAACAAACCTAAGACAAACAAAAACCAAAAAGTAAAATATTGGCCTAACTTATATATATTTCAATCCAAAATCAAATGATTTTGAGCGATAATAAAATGTTCAGAAAGCACCAAATCGACATAAATATGCAACATAAATATTTACCTTGAGTACAACAGTTAGGGCTTTTACAATTTCGAGGATTTTCACAAGGTCCAGAAAGTGCAGAGCCCATTTTTTTATTTTCCTTAGTTCTTGTGTATTTTTCTTATGTTTGTAGTTTATACTTGTGCATATGTATATGTCTCGTCTTTATATAAAAATTTTGGTTTATCAAAAGGCACAAAATATTCTGAATTATAATCTATCTTGTAAAGAAACAAATTAGAAATATAATAAATTACTTTATTATCTTCTAATAATAAAAGATAATTTACTTTATTATCTTCTTTTAATAAAAGATAATTTTCTTTATTATCTTTTTTTAATGAAAGATAATTTACTTTATTATCATAATTGGTCAACATTATCTGTTTTCGAGGATGAACTTCCTTAGTTAGACTCTAGTAGTGTGCATGTTTTAAATGTTAATTTGAAGGATTATATTTTTAAGGTTTAGTGCGTATGTAAATGCAATAATGTTGATTTCTTTCCTATCGTGTTTGTCATCATTTGGTTAAGTTCAAACTAGTTGTGTGTAGTTCGATCACTAGTGTTTGACAAAAATGATAATTCTATAAAATATTAATGATGTTAGTGAAATAATTTATATACATGTATTAATGGAAAAATTTGACAAAAGGAAGTTCTGAGCATTAGGGATGATAGAGTAAGTGATTTCCAGGATATGTAACTGTACTAGATATTCAAGTTTAGGACATAAATTTTGGGATTCACTTTCTCTAAGATGGATCTGTTGGAACCGAATCAACGGCCAAACGGCTCTAATACAAGAATTAAAAAGGGTCAAAAAGGAAATAAAGATAGATAAAATTTAAACTAATTATTAAATTGAGTAATCTTCATCGGATAATAATTCTTCTAACAAGCCGTTAAAATTATAGCAAAAGAGATAAGTATGAGTTTTTGACCAATATGCAAATTTTCTTGAAATTGAAGGACTTAATAGCAAATGTTATGCAACATTGTAGTAGTTGCATATCGTTTATGCAAGAAACCAAGTTATGTACCATTTTTGTAGATGTTTGAAGTAGGGAAAATTTCATATTATGGCCTCAACTCCGTGAATCATATGCGATTTGGTAAGTATCGTGGAGGTATGATAGCCTCATATCCGGTATTGGAAAATTTTCATATATCACCACTACAATCCAAAAAAAAAAAAAGTCCCATCGCTTTTGGGATAATTTTACTCTCCCTTTTTATCTGCAAAACCATGTCGGTGCCCTTGTGAAGCATAGACCCCCACCGATAACGTTTTTTTTTCACGTTGCAGGTATGGGGCTTTAATTTTTGTGAATGAGACGTGTATAATAGAGCTAGCAATCGGGTGGAATGGTCTGTTCGGGTTGATCTTGGGTCAGTTCAGTTATGAGTCAAATTATTTTTGGGCCAACAGTGGATCGAGTTAATCTCTACTATAATATCAAATATATAAAGTTTATCAAACATCATATATCAAATTTTATGAAATAGTAAAAATTACTATAAATATTTTAAAAAAAACTTAATTGATTTTCAACGAGAATCAACTATGATTTAATCAATATTGTGTTCGAGATCTGTACTGGTCAAGTTGGGTCATGTTTCGGGTTGAATCAATTTTGGGTCAACTCGGGTCAGTTACGGGTTCAAAACATTTTGATTGTGTCACGTTTCAGTTAAGCATCAGATTAGTTCGAGATGGTTTCAAGTCGTGCTTTTCTCGAATTGTGTCGGGTTGGGGTTCAGACGGTTTGGGCCGGATTAGTCGAGTTGGGTCAACTTTGCATGCTCTAGTGCAATACATGTAAGAATCTCATATGTTATGTTTCATGTGACAAACCTGTTGATAGGCTACATCATTGAATATATTGCTAATATCCGGTACACTATGCATTCGGGTTCTAAGATAAACCTGTTGATATATGGTGAATTGACCAATGATTGGTGGTGATGACTAAATTAGATTTTAGTCCTATAGAGATCCAAATATCCACTGCATTTTAGATGTTTGTCAGCTAATATGGTATATAAGATAATGCTGCTTAGAGGTAAGGGCTTTCTTATGTGTAGGTGCAACATAATTTCTCTTAATTTTCTCACGAAAAAAAAAAGTGAAAGATTGACAATCGTGGTTGCTAAAAAGCCAGATTCTTCTGATGTTCCAAAGACCAAGGCAGAACCCATTTTGGAGTTGAAGTTCCCCTAGAAGATTTTAGGGGGGGTACAATTCTCCTCCTTACGCTTGGAAATATTTCGTTAGTTATTTTGTAATTGTGTCATACACTATATGCTTACATTGCATTTTGCAACATTGTAGTGGAGATTGGTCGAATGCACCAAAAAAAATAGTGGAGATTGGTCGAGAATTGGGGCAATATCAAAGGAAACTGTGGAATTGTTTAAGATTGCCTCTATTTGTGGTGGTTCCTTTATATTTGTTTCTCATATTTTCTGTGTCAAAAAGAGAAGTAAAACATTTGGAAATTCTGCAATGCTTATAAGTAAGGCCTCTATATGACTACACCAATTACTGTATACTACTTCACCCCCTTGAGTAGTTGTCCAGATTTAGTAGTTTGATTGACAAGACGTTATTCGTGTATGCATATACACTAGGTCGATCAAGGACAACTCATATTGCAATATACATAGCATTCTCAAAAAGGTCATATGCTGACCCATAATACTTCATCAAAAAATGGTTCCAGACATAGCAACTGTAATGGAACAGTTAAAATTTTAAAATCCAAACGAAATGAACTGATGAGCAGCCCAAAGAGCAGAAATCCTGCACCAAACAAATACTGAGGTACCAACAAGTAGTCTAGTAGTACTTAAAAAACGCTTATATATCAAATTATCAACTACTAATTAAAATAAATGACTTTTTAATTTGGCTGCTTAGTATTGAGTTCTCCTATCAAGCTACTTCTTCAAGAGCATGTCTAAGAAAGAGTCTGTCTGCAGTGACATTGGATACAAACCTCCGTGCGCCATGCCTTGGTCCATCCAAGCAGAACTATCACAACCTTGATGATGAAAAGAGACAACATTCGCGTTCTTCGATCCAAAATCAAAACCTTGAGGTACAAGACTCATAGCAGAGCGATCAATCTGCTCGACTCTGGAAGCCACTGCACCCCTTAAACTCTCCAAAGCAACCTTAAACTGCTCAAGCTCTACTAGCCCTAGTTGATCAACATTCTGATCCCACCAAAACCCACAATCATTATTTCCATGTAATTCATTGATTTCATTGTTGGAAGTTGCAACCTTCTTTTCGGCCTCAATGTGGTTAAGGACCTCCTTATACTGCTGAGAATACTTATCAAAATGATCATTATTGTTGTTACCATCATCATTACTTTCGTTGCACGTAAGCCTATTATTGTTTAAGTAATTCATGTAACGTTGAACAACAACATCAACACTAGGATGACCAAAAGGAAATAACTTGCCTGCACCAGAAAAAGTGATGATAGCAACCTCGGCACCACATAACAAACATAGTTCAGTCCCCTTTTTGAACAGTCCATGACGTCGTTTCGAGAAGGTTACTTGCTTCTTTGTCTTGTTTGTTATTGGCTCTATTGGTATCTTTCTCTTCCCCTTGTTAGGGGCTTTAGCCACTACTTCCTTTGATGATGACATTAGTGAGATTGATGAAAGTTTAGAAGTGCTATTGGATCAATGACATGCATTATGGTTTAATCAATGTATATATACAGGGAAAGATGTCGATCTTTTCCTTCCTTAAGTTGCATGTCAGAAAATCTCATAGAGAATCAATTTTTGGACAAGAAAAGATTCTTAGAAAGTTCGAAATCATTACGAGTTGCATTGCATATTTGCATGTACGTAGATGAGATAGCGGATGATATGGTCCATAGTTCACCAAAAGAACAACTGTCATTCATATATATCTCCTTTTTTAAAGAAAGTTTGTATGAAACTCTCTAATTTTATGGTAAATTTAACAATCTTAAAATAACCACTCTTATAATATGTAATCCATGGTTGACCCCAAAAAAAACAACAATCTTTTTAATTTTCTCTACTCTCTCCAACTTTATGAAAGGTTGTTTATCTATTGCTTAAAAAATTGTTGAAATCACTCCAATCCCATAACAGATAATCAACTTAAAATTTGAAATTCTAGTTATCATCCAACCATCATACTCAAAATTTTGATTAGTGTTCTATTTAAATTTTATAGCTTATGTTAGGTTTGGATTGAGGTATAACTATTTCTATTTAACTGTGTCAGGTACGGATTGGATTTAGAATTTTAGATTGAGGCCAAACCAATCCATTCAACAATCAATCCAATATTTATACTACTAATTAAAAAGAATTTTGGGACTTCAATTCGTATCAGCGACTTTGTGCGCATATTCAGACCATAAAAAAAAAAAGAAGCAAACTTGTATTAAAAATGGCTTTGTGGCTTGTGATGACCGCCCACTTACATTTTCCCAACATTACCAAATTTTTGATATATATATGAGTTTTGTTACACATGGTTAGCCATCCCGGAGTCCCCGCCTCGGTGTCTTTTTTATGCCTTATGGAGAAAGATGTCACGAGAGTGGCATGGTCCCGGATGGGTAATGTTTAATTTTTCTATGCTACTATTTCTAGTAAGGAGTTTCCTCTCTTTTTTTTACCCAAAAAAAAACATGGTGTTGAACCTCACAGTAAGGGGTATCGAAGCACCTCTTTAACCTACTATGAGAGCGTAGTCGAAAACATTATAAAAGGACCCATCAAAAGAAGAAAAAATATATATACTGATTATAGATTTTAGTTGTTCTTAATTAACTCAAGTGATGGCAGCATGATAGGCGGTTTACCAGGATGGTACCGGTGATCGAGAATGATTCTCTTACTAGACCACCACGTCAACGTGCAATTACGACGGTGGATGAATTTTAATGTTAGTGTGCTTGATATTAAAATAATCAATCGAAATTAAAACTATAAGAAAACCATGGAAGATAAAAAAAAAGAATTATTTGTAGAACTATTTGATTTGCAAGGAGTACAGTCAGCTAGGTAGCTAGCCAGTATTGTAGAAGGACCCAAGAAAAATTGCAAATTAATTGAGTTTCGTGGTACTGCACTTGGTGGTGATTGCTATCAAGTCAAATTTCAAGTATTATAAGACGTAAATTGGATCCAAATGTTGGATGACGCGACACAATAGAATATCCAATTAAATCATAATGAAAATTCTTAAAATTTCAACATCATAATTTCATGTATATTGACGATCTAGTAACATTATAATAAAGTATATGAATGATAATACATTAAACCCTAGAACTTGATATCATTGATCATGCATGTACACCCAGGAAAAAAAAAGGAAGTGTGGGGGTGAAATTATTTAAATGCATGCCAATATGTCATAACATTCATAGGTTGCTCATGAAACACGAGGGGGTGGTATGTCAACGTAACCTCCATTGTTGACAAAAATAATAACACGGTTGCAGCAAAAGTCAGTGATTTCGATTGTAGAATCTTTAGGCACTATCACAGCGGTCAATTGGGGATTTTCATACTCAATAATGTTCTTGGCTAGTGTTCCAGCTTTGCCAAGCAATTCAGGCCATTCATACTTCTTTCCTACACACACAAAAAAATACTCCAAGTTTAAGCTTTGTACAAAAAAAAAATTAAGAATTCAGTTATAAATATACACATTACCAACAATATAGACATGTGTATGACTATTATAGAAATTTAAGTGTGCATAACCAAATGACAATCATAATTTTGTTTTAGTTGTTAACGCAAAGTAACTATCGAAAGCTTTATAAATAGTTGGGATCACAACCATGGAAAAAATAGATTTTGTCATTTAATTTAAAAAATATATATTATTTTATTGCCAAAGTAACATAAGGATAGTTTAGAAAATGACCAAAATAAATTGGAGAAAACCTATTTAGATAAGACAAGGAAAATGTGCAAACCAACTAACAAACCTAAACTAAAAAAACATGAAAATTTTAACAAGGCCTAAGGTTCATGAATTTCAAACTAAGTGTGATGCTAAATAAGTACAACAAGATGTTCACCGAAAAAAAGAGTACAATAAGATGGACATAAATATGTAACACGAATCTCTACCTTGAGTACAGCAAGTAGAACTTTGACATTTTCGAGGATTTTCACATGGTATAGAGCCCATTTCTTATTTTCCTTATTTCTCACGTTTGTTTCTTTCTTATGTTTGTAGTTGATACACCATTATGGATACGTCTCACCTATATATAACATAGTTGGTTCATCGAAAGGCACTAAACACTATGAATTATGATCAATTATTGTTATTCTTTTACATTAAGAAATTGGTGATGAATCATTTTATAATTTTCTTCCAAAGAAAGTTGTCAACAAAAAGGGTCAACATTCTTTGTTTTGAGGATACACTTCCATACCCATACTATACTATTAGCTAATAAATATTTAATTTAATCTGAAAAAAGATAATTTTAAGGTATAGTATGTATGTACATGCAATAATGTTGATCCCTTTGCTATTGTGTTTGTCATCAATTGGTTGTGTTAACCATGTCATTTGGTTTAAGTTCAAATAATATTGGATATGAACAAATGATATACACAATGTCATAATTCACGTAATATAATACTCCCACCAAAAAAAAATATTTTCTTATTAGTCCTCATATATACAGAATTAACTTTATGTATTAATTTTTGTCATGAACAATTAACTTTATATATTAATGTTTGTTGACAATTTGACGTTTAGAGTAATTTATTGATTACTCTATTTCTCTATGTTTTACTTTTATCTAGGAAAAGTTCAAAAGAAAAAACATTGCATGGAATCACATTTTTATGGATTGAAATAAAAACTATTTAATTTAATTGTGTGACATATGGATTGGATTTGGAATGCGCCAAAACCATCTAGTCAGTAATCAAATAATCCATCCAACTTACAAATAGTAGCTTGTGTCACCGCCCACTTATCACTTCCCAACTTTACCAAAAATTTCATTTATGATTTGACAAAAAGAACTTGAAGTAACCAATGTCGATACATAAAAGTAGAGGACCATCATTGATCGAAGTATTCTGCCTGCACTAAGAATTATTATGAAG
Organism: Corrigiola litoralis; assembly: GCA_901111285.1. NCBI lineage: Eukaryota > Viridiplantae > Streptophyta > Magnoliopsida > Caryophyllales > Caryophyllaceae > Corrigiola > Corrigiola litoralis. Next base: position 25,876 of record CAAKMY010054234.1, read on the forward strand.
AAACTCACATTGACAAGAGGAACCTCTTTTTGCCCCAACCTATAGCTATTATATATAAGATAATACAACCTCCTACTGTACCTAATACTGTTTCCAAGAACTCTGGTCTAGGATCTCCATCGAATAGAGAGATATGAATGTTCATACCAAATATCCCTGCCACTACAATCCCAGCATTGATTATCAAGGTTGCTAAACTGAGCAACACTCCCATTTGCAGCAGCTGGTTTTGCTTGTCATCCAACATAATGTTGATGTAGTCTTCTGTGTCGCCAACATACTCGCTCATCTAGGTCAGATCAACAGCACAATTACCACAAAGAATTAGAGGTCTGGAAGGATGAGAAGCATGTGAGATAAATACAGTTTCAGTAGATCAGTGAAATATATGTTACGCAGACCTGCGATACAGTGATGTCTATGTAACCCAGACCTGTTACAAGAACCACACAAAGGTAGACCTTACACTTTCCAGTGTCAGATACAGCTCTAAATGTTGAATTAATGGTCCCATAAGATAGAATGAAAGTATAACAATTAAGTTCAGGTGGAAGGTTCTAAAAACAGTATGGATATTAGCAAACCATGCACCTCATCTTCACAACTTACAATAGATGCATCAACAAACCTATCGTCCTCTCCATTTTCGAATATTTGCTCTTTGCTTGTAGTTCATCTAGGATATATATTGGTAGATTTTTGAATTGCCGCACTTGATAAACTATTGCTTAAAAGGAAGAAGTCACAGATTTAACTAGGAGTAGCCTTCAGATGACATTAATATTGATTATTGAATATCACTTTGAAGCCAAAGAATAATTAGTAGGTCATCTACCTGATTTAAGAATCAGTAAAACAACAACCACATCCACTACTAGCTAGAATGAACACTTACAGGCCCCAAATCATATGAGATTCACTTTCGAGATGGTGGCAAGGCGGTTCTCAGACTTCAAATGATAATAGCCAGGACTTTACCTATATTTTTAATTTTTTTACTGAAAAGGTATATAAGGAGTATAAATATAGGAGGAACCAAGGGGGAGACGCCCATTGACTAAAGAAGCGCAAGCACAACACGAACCTCACGCCCATTAATCCACAAAAGAGAGTAAAGACAAACGCTGCTTTGGAAGTAACACTAAGCTCCAACTATAAGTCTCCCTACATTCCTGCCAATGGCAGAGTCTAGGAGGAAATGTACGAAGTCTTACGCCTAACAAGAATCAATTAACATGTAACATGTAACAGTAACAGTAACAGTAACTGCACCAGCAATTAACAATGACCAATATGAAGGAGTTTAATGTAAGAAATTGTCCATTTTGCTCATTGGAAAAAAGCAACAGAAGACATATACATACTATCCAGTATCCCCCAGCAACAAGTACCTTTAATGATAAGAAGACAACAATTCCTCAACTTAAGACTAGTTTATTGCATAAATATTTTTACTGTTTACCAACTCTTTGCTCAAATTATAAAGGCAAAAACATAAAAAGAAGAAAGACTGAAATGGATGTACCCAATGCACTAAGGTTTTTGCTTTTGTAGAGTCTGGACAGGTCTAGGTGTGGAGTCACCTCCACACTGTGCAAATATATTATTCAAGATTTTAATCCTCTACCGTAGGTTTACCAGTAACAAAACTAATTAGTAACCACACAAATGTTCTTCATAAGACCTGACACAGAACATTTAGCCTGAAAGGAGGACTTACAGTGGATAACTTTTGTGAAATCCCATCTACTTGTGCAAAGTATGCTTCCAAAAGCATTTCCAGCTCTTCGACATTTGGCTTAGCGTAAGTGAATGATTCAGAGTTCCTCCCAGATTTTGAATCTTCATCCTCCCTAAATATCAAAAAGTAAATCAGCAATTTTCACACAGTCAACAACCATATGACTTAATGAACAACCAACACTCACATTTCATCGTCAGTCTCATCAGGGTCATCCGCTGGTTCTTCTCTCATGGACATCTGCTCCATAGATTGCTTAAGCTTCTCAGTCAGGTACATCTCAGCCATATCATTGTCATCATCCAGCAAATGCTCTAACTCATCCCTTACCTGTGACAGATACATTGTAATACCTATGTAAAATAACCATCCAATAAATGTAGGATTAAAATCATAAAACCTAAAAGAACAGTATAGGTGCTCAAATATCCAAGTGATGATCATGCATTCATTATATGGTCATTATGGTTGAAGATAGTGTTACCACCATAAACGCACGGAAGGAAAGAGAGAAAACAGGAGTTGAGAGGGTTGACACAAGAAAGAGGAAAAGAAAGTATTTTCTTTTTAATACAGAGATTCTCGGAGACTCAGGCTTGCTGGTCATAATGTAGTTTTGAACCTTTAAGCCTAAACATCTCGTGTTAACATATAACTCAACACTAGTTCATGCCTTCCTCCAAAAGTTGTTCACCAGACAATTGACAGACTAAAAATCAGAGGGGCATTGGGGGAGAATAAATAAAGATCACCTGCCAAACTTCCTCCTCCATCTCCACAAGCGATTACAAAAGGACCCAATTCCTCGAAAGTAGAGTTACTGGAGTGCCATTGAAAGCGCCCAAGACTTAGCCCAAAAAGAAGCTAAGTGGACTACCCACCCCAAACATACTCCATGGAATCGGGAATTATGTTCAAAAACGTAGCCAACAACACACACTTCCAAAGCAACCTACCATCATTGCTTTCACCCAACCCTACAGTGTAAAATTCTTACAAGAAGGATTCTCTTATGTACCCAGTGTTCAAGAGATCTGATATTCAAACATATTTCTCAAGTCAAAGATGTCAAGACAGCAAAGAAATGACCATCTTTATGTCTACAAGAACACATATCTTACAACGAGACTGTTGTCCTCCAGTTCATCAATATTTAAACAAAATCCAACAATTAAAAGTAAACATGAACTTTATCCTACTAATACAATAACAATCACCTTTAGCACTCGACCAGATATTGCTACCAGTCGGCTCTTTATTTGTCTGACACGCTCGAGGTTCAGTGTGCTAATTTGAGACGTCAACTCATCCAGTGCAGGGTACGCCTCTTGCTCCAGCATACGAGTCTGAATGAATACTAATCATTCTCCACTTTATGTATTGTGATGGTAAATGCAAAATAAGATAATTATAAAGAAACCATTGCTTTAGAGTTCGAACTACACTGGAAAGGAAACGGGTCTTTGTATATGAACCATATGGCATGTCAGATTATATTGCAATAAGCTATGTCATCCAGATTTCTCTTATGATGGCATAATATACGTTCCATCTCAGACTGGAAACCAAAACATCAACTATGATATTCAGTTAAGATAATCACTTCGTGCACCAAGGACGAAGGAGAAATGAGAGCAATCCACATTATATAGTAAAACTATCAAGCATTTTTCAACAGAGAAGAACAACTCAACCAAAAGTCTACGATGATGGTTGAGGCCCAATCAATAGTTATATCCTAATAGTTCTAAAAACATGCAATACATTTCTAGTACAAAACTACCAAACTGCACCTTAAAGTAATCATTTCTGCAGCATGGAAAAAGGGACTAATTGAACATGTGCATTGTGTCATGTTTACAGACAAAAGAAGTGACATATATATACCTCAGATTCAAGGCACTTGCAAGAAGATTCGAAACAAGCCTCAAGAGCCCTGAACTCGAATGGCAAAGGCTTATGAACTGAAGAACTGGGTTGATCCTGTGCAGCTTCTTCACTGATGTCACCCTTCATCTCTGCACTCGACGAGTCCACACCTACTCCTCGTCGCCGGCCTTTGCTTGAGGTTGCTGTTCTCTCATCCACCATGTATGGTTCATGGCTATCCTTGGCCTTCATATGAAAAAATCCAAAAAAAAAAACTAGAACAATTAAGAACAACTATATGTCATTATATCCCAAACAAGAGGTCATAAGCACAGACAATGAGCTAAAATATGTTCATTAAAATCTTACTTACTTTAAGCTTACTAAGCTTTATGAATTCTTCATTTACTTGGACATGAAATAAAATTAAGAAGTCATCAAAATAGTGTGATATCTAAGACACTAAGATTGAAGCGATAATAAGGAGTAAGGTTGGCCCGATGGTTGAGCACTCAACCTGCCTGAGTCTTGTCTTAGGTCCGAAAACTTTCCTCAGTATTAGCAGCTTCAATGTTCCCAAAAAAACTGTAGCGTTACTCCTTTGTTTGCAATTTATTTGCCATTTACAAAATTAAGCACACAACTACGAAATAAAAAATAGAGTGATCGATTATTTTTATTTATATAGTACGCCTAATTTTAAGTCAATATCATTACTTACCCAAAATCAAACGCCACACATGTATCAATAACATATTGATGTGAAAAATATTAAGAACGTGTTATCCCAAAGGTATTATTAGTAGTATAAGTACTAATGAGAACAAGCTAAAGTGAATAGAGTTCTCTTATCCCAATGATTATGAGCTACTTTGTGCGCGCATTTAGACAAAAAGAAAAATCAAGAGAGCTAGTGAACTACTACTATCCAACTTCATTTGACATGTAACATAATTTATTATTATTTGAGTAATTGTGACTAACAAAAGTACACTATTATATCAAGCACCATAACAAAAAAAAAAAAAAAGAAGAATCTATATATACTCTAGTGGTTAGAAATATCGTCTCCTAACATGTATCAATAACATATTGAAGTAATAATGAGAACTAGCTGAAGTGGTTACAGTTATGTCATCTCAACGATTATCAGCCACTTTGTGGACACATTCAAAAAAAACTGATAACCGTAAACGACAAGTAACATAATTTATTATTATTTGAGTAAGTAGTGACAAAAAAAAAGTACACTATTATATTAAGCATCATAAAAAAAAAAAATAGGAGAATCTATATATACAATCCAGTGGTTAGAAGTATCGTCTCCTAAATGATAGGAATTCAAACCAAGTGTAAACTACCTGTTGGAACAGAGAGAGTACTACGTACCTGATGTAAGGAAGCATCAGAAATACGATGCCTAAGATCCTCAACAAACTCAACAACCAAAGGGTTGGAGGAATTAACCATGAGGACCTCAGTGGCGGTAATAATGGCCTTAATATGCTCCAAATTGATGACAACAGCCCGCTCTCGGCCGAGTATCGAAGACGGGTACGACAGGACCGGGTCCAGCGCGCGGAGGTCACGTGCGGGGAGCCCGGTCCGGCGCATGATGTGGGATTTAGTCACCTCGTCGAGGCGGGAATCCCCTGCTTGCGAGATCACCAGCCATACCCTGGTCCCTATCCCTTGCCTGCGCTTCGCTTGTTGCGCGTGGTGGCCCATCATTGGTGGGGGTGGTTTGGGGGGGTCCACTCCGGTGTTGCTGGGATTCCACGCCATTGTGTGTGTGGGTGTGGGCCCCGTGGGGTTTGTTACTTTGTTATGTTAAGTTTGGGGAAGTCTTTGACTTTGTGGGAGGGGAATGGAGTTAAAAGTGGCACGAGAATTTTGACCCATGGGAATTTCCCGCCACCTTCGTGGGTCTACCACTTTAGCAATATAGCCTAGTGATAGTCCTATAATCCAAGAGGCTGGTCAATTTGGTCATTGCCTAATTGGCTATAGTTAGGGATGGTAATTTAGTCCGAATCTGATTTATTAAGACTAAAAAAAGCCTGATCAAAATCCGCTAGAGGAAAAAAAAAATACATCTAAATTCGACTTAAAAAGTAGACTCCCAATCGGAGGCGGGTTGCGGTGGAACTCGATCGACCTTCGCCTCTGCCAAGCATCTCTCGGCCTCAAATCCGCATGGAAGTTGGGCATTTGGTTTGTTTTATTTTTTTTGATTTGAAATGTGTTCATAAAGTCGCTGATAAAAATCGAACCCCCAACCTCATGATTGGAGTAAGAGAGCTCCCACTACTTGAGCTAGTTATTTTCTTAGTTGGGCACTTGGTTTCAAAGTTCGACAATCATGCTTGTATTTATAATACTCCTAGATGTGGAAAATTTTGTGATTTGTTGGCTTTTAAAAAGTTTAATTTCATATACAAGATGTGAAAAATGTGTAAGCGGCAACATAAGAAATTATTTAGCTTTCTACACTAGATTAAGTTGATAGGAAAAAAGAATTCATTGGATCGGATTGAGGTAGTGTATTTTTTAGCGGGTTGAAATTGAAGGTGGATCATCAAATACGGAGGTTGACGTGGAGGCGGATTTTGGGTTCACTTATTAAACCAGATGGTGTAATCCAAGGATTGAGGTTCAACTTCGGATTCGTTGAAAGAGACTGTGGTCCAGTCCGTGTTCGGCTTATTCACACCCCAAATTACAATACTACCTTTTTATGTCTCTTCGAGAATATGAAAAAGGTAAATAAGGATTATCATTTATCTATATTGCAAAAAAAAAAAAAAAAGTTGATAGGAATTATCGTTCTTCATTCTTATATTTATTCATTTTGACTCGTCTAGGTTGAATAACGTTTTTGCTTAGTGTTGGTTTTCTTGGAGAGTAAGCATAACAATCATCGTGATCATGTACTATTCATGCTCACATAGTCACATGGGTATGTAGGTGACATACTGACATTGCTGGTAAAAAATAATGAAGGTAAAATGAGAAGGAGTTTAATGGGGTCAGGAATGAAAGTGGAAGAAAAGTGTATGGACCATTGAAAAGTTGTGTCTTGTGCTTACCAAATCACAATGATTGTTGTGAGTTGTGGATCTATCTCGCTCTTGATGTATGTGTTTCATCTTACTTGTCATTCGTGCTCGTTTATCTACAATTTTGAGTTTGAATATATATATCTGATCGAATCATACTCGATATGAAAATCAATAGTTGATGCAAATATAAATTGAGGCGATGACTTTATGATCGAAAATCTTGAATATTATGACCTAATAAGACCTATCAAAGTGACTTCTTTAGCCTCGCTCCATATGTATTGTTGTTAATTCTTTGTTTATAGAGCGTATTTGGTGGAGTTAGATCCTTAAGTTTTTGTAGAGCATATAAGCTATGGTTAGCCGTTGAATATTGAGATTTCTGCTCGTGTATGGACTCTTCGACCTACCATCGTGTTGAAAACAATGGTATGAGCTATGTGCAAGCTTGTATGGCCGACTTAATTACAAAAGCATATGTTATTACATGAAAAAGTCAAAGTCTCCAACTGCACCATTCATTTGTATACTATATAATAAGATATGTAATCAAAAGAATTATGCATGATGTATAAAAAAATCATAGAAGCACAATATTGTTTTTCTTCTTTTTTTTTTATTATATTTTGATACGTATTTTATTGGGGTACGGAGCCATTTATAAGAGAGTGTGAGGTAATTGTAATTATGAACCAAATAAGATAGCTCAATATAAAACAATAATCTAACTTATATAGGTAGGAGAGAAATACATTATATAAAATATTATATATAACTATAATGTATATAATATATATGTCATATGCATGACTATATGAGCAAATGCTTATATTTCACATTAGAACCATTTCACCAACAAGTAAATGATTTTTATAATTGTCAACAAATTAAACTCTCTACAAATAATTTGATCATCTAATGACTAGTACTTTCTTCATGTCATGATCTTCTATAATATTTGTTAATTGCAATGCTCTTCCTTACTGAAACTAGCTAAGTCCACTTGTTGAGATATTATTGGTAAGACTTAAAATGTAGTGTTATTTGATAACACATAAATTCTTCAATTTATAAATCCTCCACCAATATATATTTGATTTAAAGTCTTTTTGATTCCTTTATAATACTTCAATATTAATTGTTCATAGTGGCTCAAAATATTATTGATCTTCTAAGACTCCTGTATGTATCTCATTGTAACTAGCTTCACCTTATAGCTCGTTTGATATATCATGGGATTGAGAAAGAGAGATGGGCAAGGATTTTAGTGGGAATCTATCAAATAACTCTCATTCTTATATTTGATAAATATTTTGAATTAGGGATAGAATGATAAATCTTGCGTTTATATATTTAACTCGGAATTGAATATGCAAGATGAGTAAATAAGTTTTTAAGTGGGGCATTTATAAGTCTCACAAGCTAACCTAGCAATATAATGCAATTCCGAGTTCTTTCCTTGTATCATATTTTGCTCTAAAAAATTAGATGCATTAGCAATATTAATAGAAGTGTCAAGGACAATCCAGGAGTTGAAACAAAACACTATTTGTAAAAGATCATTATATTCATATTGTGGATAAAACTTAATTCGAAAGAGGCAGTCTAATCTTAATTCAAAACTAAATTTAGTGGTCATTTGATTGCCAATTAATATCATGGGAATTATGCATTTCCATGTATTAAGAAAATTAGAATTGTTTGATTAACCCAAATCATGGGGATTTAGAATTCATGGGAATTTTCAATTCATACAAAATGGAGGAACCTAGTCCTCTGTTGGTGATTGACAATACCTATGAAATTTAATTCCTCCATTTACAACAAAACAATTTTGACCAATTTACACAAATTTATAGTTTTTTAAAAACAAATCTAAGGGGTACCATAGATAGGCCTCAAACCTGAAGGGTATCATAAAAAAAGGGCAAAACTTAAAGGATATCCCAGTTAATTTCCCTAGAAATAACCATTGTAAGCTAAAAATTGAGCATTTTAAGATAATATAACTTTGATTAATAACTAGACAATTTCATCCAAGACTTAAAAATAAGATCTCAATGTTGTAAGATAGGATGGCCTAACCCCAGCTCCCCATACCGACCTTCCATACCCCTTGTGCTACTCCTCATGTGGTATGTGTCAACATATTAATGAAAGCTATTCAAAGTTCAAACATACAATGAATGATACATCAGTGAAAATGATAGATAGGTCGCCAAAATAGCTCAGTTCAAACCAACACATAGACCCATAAATGGATCATAAACGGGTTAGACACTGACTCCACACCCTTAACACACATAACCGGACGTGTCGGACGCGTCCAAAACCAAACTCTCCCGCTTCTCCGTACTAGTCCCCTCCCCCCACAACATCTATATAACCCCCCCCCCCCCAACCTCGCTT
>CAAKMY010054245.1:717-22426 GCA_901111285.1 Corrigiola litoralis
CATAGCGATAAAAATGCAAATCGACCAAAGCCTTTTTGATTGATTTGGAAAAGTATTTTACACCTTGTGAATACAAGTTAGATTAACAAGGAAGATGAGAAGACTGAGGAAAAAATAAAAAAAAAAAGGTGTTAGAGGATGGCTAGAAAAATGATACTCTTATCTTGAATTTTTTTTCTTTTTTTTAATAGGTAAGTGCATGGAGTATCATACACTGGGTGCGCAATATAATTTGCGCATACAAATATCACCCGCACTCTCCAAGGATGTTATCACAAGTAGTAGTTAAGTGAAATCCCCATAGAGAAACCAACTTCATGTATCAGGCTTGAGAATCGACCATTTCTTTGGTATTGGCCATCTGAATCACCAAACAGGAAAAAAAATTAAAGAAATTTTGACATGTCAGAAATTGGCTTATTCTCCATGAAGCAGCACAATAAAATCCTTATATTGTTAGAATTTACATTTTGGGGGTGTCCCGAAAAACAGGATACGATGTTCACATTTCATATTTTTTTTTTGGTTTAACCAAAAGTAATGACTAATTTTTTTGCCGCCGGTGCTCTCTTAAGAAGTAATGGCTCGCTAAGAATTTTTTCGACCTACTCATATGTCGAGTTCGGTATTATTGTATTAGCTAATAAAAACAATAGAACGATCAAATAACACTTGGGATCGTGGGGGTGGATTACCCTTAACTCCACCCAGACCCCACCTCCCCCTTTTCCAAGAGTTTGACCCATAAAATGAGGACGGTAAAACCGGAAAGGAGTTTTGACCTGGTAGGGTCATCTTAACCATGAAAATTATATAAAAAGATATGTGAGATAGATAATACTCTCTTTGTCCCAACAGGTTCCCCCCATTTGTTTCTTCACGTACATCGAGTTGATACTTTGACCATTAATAACTCATTAAATAAAATTGAAAAAAATATAAACTTTAAATTGTCAAATCTATTTTCAAAAGTACTATTATAATAACATTTTTATAAAGTTTTAAAAGAAATATTTTGAGTTATCAATGGTTAAAATATGACCTCAAATAATATGAAAACGCAAATGGAGAGAGTAGGGAGTATAGTAAGTATATTCTAACACTCAGTAATAAACCAAGCATGAACATACACTCAAAAATTCGTTAATTTCTTTGCTCTTGTTGTCACCCTTTGTGACTCTTGTTATTCATGACAAATCCCAAGTCCTAACAAGCATCCGACTTTACCCTTGAAGAGTTATACATAGCAAAAAATTAAAAAAGTTTTCTGAAACATCTTAAGAAAGTCAAAGCAAATGGACGCTACTACAGGGCGAGAATAGTTACCGATTCAGATTTTCTAGATTCTGAGGAAGTAGGGTCAATGTCAAAGGCGCAATGCTACCAGCTCTTCTTACCATCACTGTCAAAGGTACGTTGATCTTGTCTAATAGCGTACTCTCAAACTGTATCAACACGCATGAAAGGCACATGATTACACATCCCCAACATCATTTATTTTTATAAGGGAGAGGAGGATGCAAACCACAATTAAAAACACCATACAATCTCCGAAGGTACACAATTTGTATCGTGATATTACAATTATGTTTCAAACAACCATATCTCCCACACATTCCCTTAAAAAAATGAGCAAAAAAACAACTTTCCAGACAAAACTGAACGTTGTCAACAAGGTCCACCTTTGTATTACGTATTTTTATACTTGATAAGAAAGTGTGTCTGATCTCACATAAGTGTTATTAAAACAACCATACGACAAGACGCTTTACCAAAAACAGATATGGCTACATAACCATAATGGTATGCATCGACCAGAAGGATGACGTATAGTGTACACACGAGTAAACATATCTAACCCGGCGTTTCTTTGTAGGAACAGAGAAAGTGATACCTTGAGAGATCGGCTAATAGGCTCTCCGTCAAGTTGAACAATGATATCACCGGTACAAAGTCCAGCATGAGCAGCCGGTGACTCTGATTCAACCTGGTTGTAGATATACATGTGCAATATAGAAAGTGAAAAATCGTACAGGAAATAGTGTTAATCCATGTCGTTATCCAGATGAAACTTAACTAACCAGAGAAGTTCAGAAGTATACATGATGAGATTCTAAAGGCACAAGGCATTCGAAGTTATGAGCCTAAGACGCAACCCATTTATCCCGTAATAAATGACAATAAAAAGTTGAAAAACATAAATAGTTGTTTCTTCTGGAAATAAGAGCATAGAATATACGTCAAAGATATCTCAAACAAATAAAGAATATACGCCAAAGGAATAAACATCTACCAACTTCCCATTGCATTCGATAAAAACTGATTAAGGCTATTGTATGGCCTTACAGTTAACCAACAAACCAAAAAATAAGTGGGGAAATATGTCCAACAATTTATCTCAACAACTCAAAGACCATGATATGCAACTTAGTAGCTGGTAAACTAAACCACTAGTGCTAATAAGATGGAGATAATAAAGCAAATAACTATGAAAAAGGGAAATATTTTCCATTAATTTTAGAGTATAACACACCCCCTTGCTCCAAAAATTTCTTCTCAATCTTCATAGATTCTCTCCATAGACTTGTAAAACACTTTTCTTCACAATGGGATGCACGTAATCATCAATCTTCCCCTATAAGAGCAATTTTCTCCAAAAATCTTTGATAGGTCACTTTTCTCTACCTGCTATGGAGCACTTTCACCATACTTCCTAGAACAAGGTCTCTTCTTCAACTATTTGTGCCATATTATATTTGCCTTCAACACGACGATTCTTAGCTAAATGATCAAATTTACTACACTTGTAACATTAGGGTTTCCCTTTCTGCAACCAATGATTCTCCTCATGACCCATATTTGGAAAATTGCATTGGACTCTTCTACCCTTCCTTTTCAAGATTAAGTGTTGGCTAGTAAGGCTCCTTCAATTGCTTCTTCCTTACTCCTCCCTATTTAATCTCCTTTGGTCTACGACACTAAAGGCATTAACAAAATTATTCTAATTGTTTTGGATAGGTATTTGGAATCTTCAAGTGAGGAAACTTAGGACTCATACCTACCGGAATGGAGACACAATCCACCACTCATCTTTAGACTTTGTTCAAAAGTATCCCAACTTGATTGACAAGGGCCATAGGCTTACTTACCCATATTCTCTTTAATGGTCCTAGACTTCTTCATCCTTAGCATCTCAAACTCCATCTTAAGATTCAAAACTTGCATCAATTTTGTTTGACCATTCACCATTGCCTTTGAACTCTTTGTTTAGTATCTCCCATGCCTCTTTGGTATTCAGAAGTCATATTACTAGCAAATATTATGTCAACACGACAAAATAGGGCTTTTGGCTTCTTTGCATTTTTTTCATCGTATTTCTTGATTTGGCAAACAATCGGGTTTTGTGGAAGAAGAGTAGGCTCAAAATTACTCTCACAACCTCCCATAAATTGAGGCCATGAAATCAGACTTTATTTCGATAGAGCAAGGTTGGTATTTGTTTCTATTGTCAATAAGATATGTAAGAGTGATGTTTGATGCCACTCGATAATAAATGTTACTTTTTTCAAGTTCTCACTGGCCTAGGATGTTTTCAGCTCCTAGCTTCTAAAAAATACCAATTTTGTTGGAGATAAGAGGAGAGTAGGAAATACAGAGAAGGAAAATCTACCGACTTTCCGTCGCATCAGTGAACAAATGACAAGGACTATTATATAGCCTTACAATAAACCAAGAAACCAGAAAAAATGTGGGAAAATAGTTCCCATGATTTATCTCAACTCAAAACTAGAATATGCCAAAGAGCAAGTAACCCACACCCACTAAACCACAAGTTCTAATTGGACGTAGATAATAACGCGAATAACTAATTTCAAGAGAAATGTCTTCCATTAATTTTGGAGCATACTCTAACAGTTCCCGAACAATGGTGCAAGATGTTTGGAACAATATTGCTTTATTTGATGAAACGAGATGGAGTCAATGCTAAGTGGGATTGTGGTGGCGAACCTTGGAAGCGAGGGCTTCAGATTGAATCGGAGTAAGTCTATTTTTTATGGAGTGTAAGTTTACCGGCAACGTGAGTTCATATGGTAAACATAGAAGAATGATTTACCGGCTAGTGACTTTTTTAGGTACATGGGTTCGATAACTTAGAAGGAAGAACTTGATGGAATCATGGAAGAGTGCTACATGGTTTCTATGTGATCGTGGTATGCTTCTTAAAAGGGAAGTTTGATTGCATATCAATTAGACTTGCGTTGTTACATGGTACCGAATGTTGGACTAACATGAAGTCCCAAATTCAAAAGGTGAATGGGGAGGAAATGTGAATATTTATGATGGATGTGTGGGCATAATAGGTGCCATCGAATATTAAAAAAAATGACGTGACTCAGGCTAGAGTGGAAATTGCACCCATTGAATACAAGATGGGAGAGAACATAATGAGATGGTTTGGACATGTAAAAAGAAGGTTGATTGATGCACACATGAAAAAATAAAGGGGTGGACAGATGTGCAAGGGAGGTAGAGGTAGACCGAAAATGACATGGATAAGATTAGTTGAGAATGATATGGGGTTTACACATAATTGGTGAGTTGGGCAAATGGTGAACAATCCATGTTAGTGATTGTGAGTGAATGTAATTTATTTATCTTATAAGTCTTACTTCTCTCACTCTCACTCTCCATATCTTTTCTCCCCTCCCCTCCCCAATCCAACCCAACACCCCCTTTTTCCCTCTTTTGTCCTCCAACGAGTCCCTTTTAGTGGTTCTGTCAACCGATTTTAGAATTAAGACTTCATTGCTATTGTTGTTGTTCTTGTAACATAACATTTCCAACTGATGCGAGAATTCTTAAAAATGGCGTATATGTAATTATAAAAAGGAAAAACCTTTAGTTACTTGGGATTAATATCTTACTTGCCGTCATTTGGGGCTTCCCCTTAGGTATGAAGCCCATAATATACCCTTAAAAGGTTAAACCTATGCACTCCCCTCCTTGCTCGCCACTTGGCGAGATATTGCCCCATCAAGGACCATTCACCTACCGATTAAAATTGTTTTTGGCTTCCGTCATCTCAACAACAATAACAAGTTTTATGCGCAGCAGTAAAACATAGGTTTCTAGTATGCATTTGTCATGGAATATGCTTCCAACTTCCATGAGTATTTTCAAATTTTATCAAGCTTGCAACAAGAAGACCATAATATAACATTTTTTAGAAATAGATTTGAGGGATCTTCACCAAAACTGGACAGGATGCTCAAGCATACATGACACATTTATACCGCAAATAATAGAAACATAACAATAAAAATAAATTTCAAACCAAGAATAACCCCACCATAAGTTCGTAACTGGATTTCTGCTACATAGGCCTACACTCAGAAACATATGATTATCTGGATATCTTTAAGAATGTAGATGGACAGAACAACAAATTGGTATCATAGTCAAAACATGGCAAAATGTCCTATATTAGAATTAATACATACCCGAGTCAGATAGTACATGGTGCATACATCCAAATTATAACAACAAAGCAAACGAAACTAAAGATAAAGAACAACAAACCTTCCTAACAACAACACCTTCAAACGGATTAGAGAGGCTCTGGCTTAACTTTTCCAACTCACCCAACCCTGCTGTGTCCAGGTCAGATAATTTAATTCCAAGCCATGGTCGAGGGACTGCCCTGGGAGAGCAGCCATATGTTATTAGAATTTGAAACGCCCACAATCAGATCAAAATGATTTTGGTTTCTAATTATATTTATAAAACCAGAACAAACACATTACCCCCACGAACCAGCATAAACAGGATTCAGGAGGTGACTGAATTGGAGTCTGACATCTCAAGCCCCACACAACCAATGTGCAAGCTATTTTGACCTAGTTCTCAAGGGAGTGCAAGAGGGCTTTGGAGGGGTGGGGTGGGGGGAGAGACCTATAGCTTACCTGAACGTATGAGACACGTAGCTGTACTTTGCTACTTAGGCCTAAGCCTGCAGTAGTGCCCCTAATCTCTATCTAGCAGAAGTCCCAGAGTCCTATATACTAGGTTTTTCTAACTGGGATTCAATATGCCACACACACACAGAGAGAGAGAGAGAGAGAGAGAGAACAAACACAAAACCTATAAAAAGACAACTCAAGATTCAATAACCAAAGCACTATAAGGGAAGTTTTGTCTAAAGGCCACTCAGTGGTGAAATTAGATATCAAACACATTGATGGACAACCTGCTATCGATTTTCTAGTATAGAATACACCCTGTCAATTTCTTGACTAACATTGAATATACAGATTCTTAAAATCCTAGTGAGAAAATGGCAAGAGAACCTTTAAGTATGCATGCTTCTCAGTTTGGAATATCCACACTCTTTCTCCAAGGAAAAAACGACTGTCCTTCCCTAAATGTCTACTAATTATTCAATGAACATATAATATTAATATACTATATCGAAAAAGGCAAGCACTGTAAAATCGACTACATTACTGGCAAAAACAAGCTTGCACCCACAAAAAGTTATTAAAGTGTGTGTCGTCCAGAGAACTTTCTGTTCACTTTTATACCTGTAGACAGACCTTATCGTTCTCTGATGTAATTCCTATCAACGAATATCAATAGAAATTTCTCTATAGTCTATCCAAAAAGGGGCTAAAGAGGAATGCCAATGCCGTATTAAAATACCAGAAAACAATCAATAAGCTAAACCGAACTGAAGTCTTGAGGCCTACCTATACTTCAATAAATGCTCTAAGCATTTTAATGCAATGTTGATTGGTAAGACAGGAGTGAACGGTGACTTGTAGAAGCTCATTCCAATGACACATCCGCTGTAATCGATAAGTGGCCCCCCAATACCATTCTGGGGACAGATAATGTTAATCAGATTATTCAAAATAGCAAGTCAAGAAAGAAACCACGACATTTTATATAAACAAGACACTAACAATCCATCATGTTACCCTCTTTTTATAGTACCCTTCCTTGATATTACGTTGGCAAACCAGCTACTTCTCTCTAATATTTAGGTGCTTCATTTACTAAGCAATACTTATACTGATAACAAAATCCCTAACAAAAAAACAAGCTTGCTCCAACATGTCTTTCTCGATAATCTTATATATTGTATAAAAATTACAAAATTTTTGAGCATTTTTATTGAAGAGGACGGTCAAGGTAGGCCTGTGACAGCGAGCATAAAACAAATAACATTTCATGGACATCAACCTGAAAATGAATACAGGTGGAGAGTACCTTTATTACCGTAACTGCTCTTCCTAGACCCAAGTATAGTGAAAAATGTGCAAGGCTAAGTAGGTCGTTGCCCAGAAGCGACGTATCCTCCAGCTCTCGGCAGAGGTATCATATATCCAAGTGTTAACGGTTCCGAGTATAGATGCTGGTCCATGTGAATGATAGAGGTGGTAAGTTTCGTTTGGGTTCTTATGAGGGCAGGATATTAGGTAAATGTTACAGAAAGAATGAAGATTAGTAAGCTATGTGTCCAGGAAACGCAGGAACCCTTGTACCAAGGTAAGGTCATTGGATCCGTGCTGTAAGTTATGGTATTTGGGAAGGATAGCGCTGAGAATGGCATCGGTATAATAATTTCTTGGCGGTATGTTGACCACGTGGCGGATGTTTTAGAAGAATGATTGGATTACGCCTTTGCACCTCCCAGGTCGCCCAGATATCTTTTACTAGGCAATGATCGGGGGAAGACTTGCAGGAGGCTGTGCAAATGATACATGTTATTTGAAGCAACCTTAAGAAGCATGTTAAATGAGCATTACTGGAGATGGTGTTGAGAGCGCCCATGGGTTATTGAATTTAACGAACCAGAATGAGGCAGGTAAGGAGATTTTAAATATTGCTTTAGTTATTATAAACAATTGGTTCGAGAAGGGGGGATCTCATTTAGTGACTTTCAGGAAAGGAGTTGATGCTAGTCAAATTGATGTCTTTTTGGTTAAGAGAATAAGAGGAGGCCGGAAACCAGGTTTGGGGAAGTGTAGGAGTGATTAGAACTCAGGAAGTTACAAAGAGGCTAGAAAGGAAGCTAACAAGGCCGTAAGGGAGGCTACATATGAAGTGAATAAGGAAATATACTGAAAGTTGGACACCAAGGAGGGGGAAAAGATATATATAAACTTGCTCGTCCAGGAATAGAAAGACTACAGAGGGGGTGAAGGGTGCTCACTAGAAGGCCTTGGTTGGGGTTAATAAGGGATAAATGGAGGTCATATTTTAATATAGTGCACAATGGTGATCAAGATTCAAGAAGAAGTTTTTGGAGATCTTAACATCCTCATAACATGATCAGCCTAAAGTTTATACGTAGGATTTAAAAGAGGGAAGTCAAAAGATTCAAGTAGTGGGACATGATAGCATTCCGATTGCGGTTTAGCCATGTCATGCAGTTTAGGAATGATATTTGGGTAGAATTTTATCAAGTATTCAGTTTTACTTGGTTTCTTTATTGTGCTAGGAGTCTAGATTGTTTCCCTATTCTAGTAGAATTCGGAGACAAGGGAAGCACAAATTTGTAGCCTTTATAAGGCATAAAGTCATTCATTAATATGTAATGTGATTTTGAAAATTAAGTGATTCAAAAAAAGCAAATTCAAAACCCGTAGTTGTGTAAATCAATTAAAAGCCCGTTCTTACTAGTGATTAGGAGAACAAAACTAGTTCAAATATCCAATAAGTTGTGACTGGGAATTCAATAGTTGTCCATGTCCGTTTAATTCACTTTCCCCACACGCATCATTATATAAGAACATGATTGTTCCGACGGTAGAGAGATAAAAATGAGTCATATTATGAGTTTTGGGGACGAGTGACTGAACGCTAGGTGAGGAGAATTGTGAAGATTTCCTAAACCCTTGGTTTTATGTTAAAGGTCACTACTGAGCCAATACATCTGGTGCGGTAACGGGATAATTTTTTTTAAAGAGTGTAAGAAGACTTCACACATTCTGTTGATTGGTTTAGAGAAGGTGTGAGACAAGGTACCTAGTAAGGAAATTTAGAGGGAATTGATGAAGAAGAGATATGATAGAATATATATATGTTTGGTGTTAGGACTCATATCACGGTGGAAAAGACGGAGAAGTTTCCCTATTACGATTGGTGTACTCCAAGGATAAGCACTTAGCCCAACTGTTTTTTGACGATTTAATTCAAGGTTACGTAAGAATTGTGGCGACAAACGAGGGAAGATAGAGGCTTTAGATTAAGTAGGAGCAAGACAAATGATGACAGTATCCTATCCCTTAATGGTAATGATTTACCGATTAGTGATTTTTTGGTACTTGGTTTCTATAATTCACAAGGACGGAGAGCTTGATGAGTGTGTGGCTCATAGAATCATAGTAAGTCGTTGAAAGGAAGTCAAAGACTTCTTGGTGATCCCAATATGCCCTTAGCTTAAAGGTAAGTTCTATACGTACGTGATACGGTAGACAATGTTGGCCGCTAAGAAGTCTCACATTCAAAAGATGAATGTTCCGAAGAGCGTTGGATGTGTGGGCATACTAGTTTTGTCTGAGTAAAAAATAATGTGTACATCCAAACTCGGATTACACCTATTGAATATGAGATGCAAGATAACAGGTTGCGGTGGTTTAGACATGTAAAACAAAGTTCAATCAATGTGAAGGAATAAGCTAGTAAAGACGGGGAGAGGCAGACTAATGATGACGTAGATAAAAGTGATTGTAAATGACACGAATGTACTTGGTATTACTAAAAGCTGCATGGAGAAGCAACGATCAATATCGATAATTGAGTGTAAGAGTCGGTTTATTCTCTCCCACTTCTCTCGCTCTCTTTCATGGTCTCAGCGAGGCAAGTCGAGTCCATTTACTGATTCATGTTAGTCAACCCCAATTTTTTCGGGAATAAGGCTTGGATATTGTAGTACACACAAGATCCAATAATTGACTCCTTATTGAACCTTTTCCCTATCAATTAGAAAAAAAAAACGTAAAAATTTAAAAGAAGCATTAGACTATTAGAGGACAAGGAGTCCTTAAATATTCACAATCACAATTACAATAGGGTCAAATCATGATGGAGAGAGGTAAGTGGAATGCCCCTGAAAGGCTATTAGCAGCCACAACCATATCCTAAAGAGAATTCAGAACCCCCTCCCACCCCACCACCACCCACTCCCTAATACCATTTTAAACTTAATTCACAAAAAACTTGATTGGTCAATCTTAAATATACTTGAAGCTGATACGACTCAGAACCCCAGTCAACATATCATAGTAGCAACCATGTCGATTCAATTCTTCAACTTCATCCCGCTTTAGTCTGTTTAGCTAATCCCTAATTTCCATTCAAATCCAGGTTTGATGTGAAGTCGTGTGCTTAGAAATATAACTTCGGAAATTCTAAAAATATGGGACCTAGTACCTACCAAAGAAGTATCACAGTTACCCTTCATACTTCTGAACTACATAATTTATCAGATATCCAGTAGATGCTGAACACACATTCTGTAATTCTCTTGTAAAAGCCAATCTCAGATATTCCATACATCATATCAGCTATAAGAACATGATCATAGAAGTCCCATTCCCTGACTAGAAACACCATAAATACAGAAGGCAGCACCAGAGAGCACAAGCTCCAGAAAGGATAGGAGAAATTTTGTGCTCCAGAAAGGATAGGATAATTTATTGACAAATCCTCGCTATTGCCTACCCTATTTAGAGCCCTAACATGAATGTTTTGGGTGTCAATTGATTTTATATGGTCATACCTAGCGTTACCATTAAAAATTTTGATGTTCCACTCATCCCATATTGGCTCCCAACACCAGCAAGAGTGACTCATCAATACTTTTCTTAGGAAATCTCAGCACATCAAATCCAGCCGACCTAATAAAAAATGGAACCAATTTCATGCCACGAGAAAATATGGAACACTGATGTCAGCATTAACCAATTATGTTGGTTGTTATACAATTCCAAGAGTCCAGATCTTGGAGATCATCTGCTGAGTTAATCAAAAAATATGAATTAGGAGTTATTTGTAAACTTCATTATGACCTTCAAAATGTAATTTTTGTATACTCTTGCAAGCATTGACTCTATTATACGCTAAATCAGAAAATTCTTCGAGAATCTTTTTATTTAGAAAACTTCCAGGAGCTCTTTAAGGCCTTACATCTCCACAACTTTATATATGCTATTATCATAGTTTCGACTCCCCCCTAATGCATAACATTGTCTAGATATTCTTTCTTTGTCTCTACCCAAAAACACAATCAAACAACATTCTGCTTTGCCCGTCACTTTTTCAACTGAAAACTATAGTATCTGTACGCATATTACTGGGATTCATGGGAACCAAAACAACTGCTATCCCTGTAACATGAACATGGATTGGCTCCAGAAGAAATGTTCAACAAAAGCTACAAAATATCTATAACCTAAATATAAATATTTTGATTTTGAAACAGACACGTATATACCCTCCAAAAGAAAAACGGATAGCTACACGAAAGAAAGTAAAAGAAGATCCTCCAAGAATCTAAACAAACAAACAGAAGCAGGAGAAGTAAAGTTCCGAAAAGTAGCAATTGTTTTGACAAAGTCATCTCAGAAAAAGGAAAGCTCCACCACAGTAAAAATCTGCCAAATGATTGCATCCCAGCATTATTAGCATAACTTAAAGATCTTCCTCCCATGTTCAACTACCTGTCTACCTCATTTTCTAATTCCAGGTGAAGGATCACATTTAGGTTCAGCGAAAATCTGGTTACACATGCTATGCTCTTAAAGTACGCTTCACA
This sequence comes from Corrigiola litoralis, assembly GCA_901111285.1. Lineage (NCBI taxonomy): Eukaryota > Viridiplantae > Streptophyta > Magnoliopsida > Caryophyllales > Caryophyllaceae > Corrigiola > Corrigiola litoralis. The sequence goes on from CAAKMY010054245.1 coordinate 12,539, forward strand.
TGTATAACAGACAAAAAGATATAGAATTTTAAATTAAAACCAATCCCCTCCCCCCGCACATCCCCTCGATTCCATTTCCCATTTTTCCCTGGAGAAGTAAACTGCAGTCACTCAGTCAAGTCCCACAGGATCATACAAATAAAAGAAATTTGACTTAGAAATACGAGTCGATTATTTAACTCTATAATTTTTCATCGGAAATACATCTTCTCTATGGTCTTCTCTTCATTGTTATTTTCAGATAAAAAACCTTCTATAAAATGTTTAGAAGAATTTCATGATTTAGACATACCAATTTTGACCGCACCTCTATTCTGCAATCCCTTATTTCAAGTACTAACAACTCATAGTAATAGGTTTTACCATTAATTAGTCACAAAGGATGCCTCTGAATCAAAAACTTCTCAATTGAAAAATTAAAGGTGATGACCCAAACTATGAACCCCACAATATATTTTTAAATCCCTCAACCTGGTTCACAAGGGGAGGAAAATGGGAAGCTAAGCAGCCATTAGAAGAGATAAGGTATTGGCACTCAGTAAAGCAGACCAGGAACAACTGTGTGTGATCCTACAGAGGTACTAGTAGCTTGTTTACAACCATATATGTAGGCTAAGCACAACATAAGGGCCAAGAAAAACAGATTGTTCTCACCTTTGTGATTTCACAGTCACTCATAAGCAGCTCTGCACAGTCCAAACCACAGTACTCCAAACTGTACCAATGAGAGAAAAAAAAAAAAAAAAAGGCTTGACTGACTAACGAGCTACATAGAATAGGCACAACGATAATTATGCATGTGGAGAATAACCTGTCACTTAAAAATAAGATCATAATTAGAATTGACGCAACAAGACTAAAACGCTTATATCACTGGCTAAACTAGAAACCATATCGGATTCGGTAAAATATGTTTGGACTTAAGAGCTAGATGCAGGCCGAGAAACACTTAATTTTGATAGTTGACCATTGTTATCATCTTGACATGAAAACGGGTCAACCTAACATATTAATAACATTTATATATTATTTTATTTTCTACCTCAATACTTTTTTTTTGTGGATATAATAAACAAATATTATCTCATAACTCACTCTAAGAGTATTTTTATGTTTGAAAGTTCTAGTTTGGAGTGTCAGATTTTTATGGAAGACACATATTACATGTTCATTTTCCCCTCTGAACATCATGTATATGAATTACCGTTTGACTATTCACCTTATCTTTTTCAATATGATAGAAATATTAAGGATCTGTTTTACATGATGAGGGCTCTCATGAGAAAATTTCATCCTACTTGGCACTCCCTATGCTCCTATACATAATGATTGAGCCGGGCTCACGCTAGACACCAGATATAGCAAGAATATTGGTATTATATGCAGTCAAAAGCCAAAAAAATAAAAAAAACCTCATGGTAACAAATAAGGTTCTAACCACAGCACTTATATAAAATTTATAATTTGAAGATGGTGACATGAATGATAATTGATAAGTCATAACACCCCACCCCCACTCCTTCCCCCATTTTCACCAAAAAAAAAAAGCTCGTAAGAAACTTATATTTAGGCCTTGTTTGGTAAGGGATAACTGGACATGGCAAGTAAGAATTCCAAGGAAGTAGACTTACATTTTTGGGTTGGTTCTCTAAGTTGGAGTTCCTCTCTAAGTTGGAGTTCCATAGAAGTGCAACTTGCATGTAATTCACTTCTTATGAACCCATGGTGAGTTTCTTACCTAGGACTCTAGGAGGACTAGGTGAGTGCAACTATGCATGCTTTCTACACATTTGCACATACAAAGATAAACTTCTTTTGGCATTTGGTGAAAAAAGGTTTCATTAACAAAACAATTCAACTTGCATGGAACTTGAACCTCCCATGTAATTTTGACTTCACAGAGGTAAAACTCAAAATGGAACTTAGCTTTAATGAACCAGACAGTTACTATTAGTTTCAAATTTCTACAAAAGTTGCTAATACACATGCTTGAAATAGTACCCTAAAACATCACTATTTGTTGAGTTTGTTTCAATTCTGATGACAACATATCCTACACCTTGACACACACACATCAGAAGGGTCGGGTCAATTTTTACTCTATTCACATATTAGATCTCAAGATGCAAATTAACTTACATAAATTCAAAACCGGCCATTTAAGGTTAAAACATCATTGTGACTGGAAAAAAAAAACAAAAACACTTGTTTACCTAAGTGCACCGGGAGCGGCCATAATATGGTACGGCTGAGCATGATATCTACCCAATGCAATAACAGCCATTCCTGGACAAAGTTTAATGTTCCTATCCCGGTACGGGACAACCTCAAAAGAACTTGAACCATGAGAGCAGGCAGCGGCTTCAGTGAAATCCTCAACATTTCCGATAATGGCGATTTGTAAGCAAATGCTAGTCTTGATTGAAATTGCAGCGACGTTATAGTGGAAGTCATAGCCCAGTATTTCACCTTCACATAAACTACCATCAACAAGGTAGACATTCACCTATAGTAGCATGAACATCAACATGTAATAGTTAGTTACTTAGTGACATGTATATCATTCGACATATTATTGTGTTATCTCCACTGGATTCTATATTTTATTGATTTTGGCTCACATGGGCTAATTTAACAACTATGTGATTAGTTAGGTGATTTACACACTTAACTCATGCTGAGACGTGTCATTACAAGCCCACAACATAAAAAAAATTCTGCCCGACAGCTTTCACCTTCTCGTAATTTAGTTGTACTCCCCAGTCTGGTTTCCGTTTTTCATGATAGAAAATTAAGAATTTAATTATATAGCAAGAAGAACCATCAAAGGATATGATCCTCAGCACTTTACAAGTAAAGTTACATTAGAACCAATTCTGTTGAAAATGGTGATTGGAACCCCTTAAAAACACCCACGGGCCACGGTCTTGGCCCCTAAAAAAGCTAAATAAGCTACAGTTCCCCAAACACCATCCAAAAGGTGAAACCTAACACAAAAAAAGATTTAAAAACTACACACTGTCTGATACACCAAAATACATCTAAATTCGCGCAAACTAGCATCCCTTCCTTAACCCCGTTCCAACCCACAAACTCACTTGAAAGAAATTAACCAATGAGGCAGAACACACCATTGCACCTTGCAAATTGTAACCAACCTTAGCCATAGCAAATACACAAACTGACCATGAAGAAACAAATGCAGTCCACTCACTAATTTTCCACACGAAACACAAATGTCTGGACATAAAGCAGCCTAGGTCATTGCAATCCACACCCACTACTTTTCCAGTTATTGAGGTATTATGAAGATCAGGGGAAACATGAAAGAAAAGCACAGAGGCGCATGCATACTTGGAAATTACTTATTCTAGGCTTACTTTGACCAAGTGACATAAGAACAAACCCAGACCCATATGAGTTTGTGTCATGATGTCCTCAGTCCTCACACTATTCTTAGTATTAATATTTGTTTCGTCTTCTGTTTTATATACTACCCCCCTACATAATTCCTTAACACTGCTGCATCCCCCCCCCCCCACCCAAAACAAAAAAAACAAAAAAAACAAGAGAACCCTTGTTAAGTGAGCATAGCCTGAAGTTGTAGGGCTCCAGTTATTGTATATAAGAATGCAGCCACGTTCAATGGGTAGAATCAAGCTGATGGCATGTACTCATGCTTCTTTTATATATTTATATATTTGGGTATAAAGCTTACTGTGCGTTACATGCTGGGTAATTCCTATGGAGTTACATTGCATAAATATATTATCTAGTCAATTTGACAATTGATGCATTGGCTAGACTTGTGGTGATGAACGATGAATTAAGTTCTTCAATTTAATTTGTACAATTCTGTGTGCCACAAGGCTTCTGTGACTTCTGGCTTGTCATCTTACGATTTCAAATGAGATGAAAAGGGTACGTAAACAGTAGCTAATTAATACTTAGCAAGTCTAGAAACATAGGCACCATTACTACATCACTTATAAAAGTAAAGTTTTGCTTGAATACTGAATCAAAACTCCATAACAAAATTGGGCAAGAGACTTATTAGAGACTTGATATGTGGTTGTGCGCTTCAAAAATATTAGGCATAAATAATTTCAGCAGTTGAAGTTGTTACTTTTATACAATTTGGATTTATACTGATTAGAATTTTACAATACCCAGTCAATCAGAAATGATTAATTAATCATCAAATAATTGCAAAGATAAGATAAATGATGACACCAACCTTGATATCATCTGCTATGGCAGCTTCGCTATTGGGACATCTCATCAGGGTGGCAGATGTTAAGATGGTACTACAAAAGTCGCCATCTACACCATCCGAGTTTACTATAATCCCTGAGCATATAAATAGCCGTCTGGTGCCTGGAAGGGAACAAAAAAGAATTAAAACAAAATCAGGGAAAAAAATAAGGAAATTAACATTTTGATAAGGAATCAAAAACTCCAAAATCGATATCCTAAACAAACTAAAGAATATGTTTCAACATCAAATCAGGAAATAAGTCTAGTCAATATAGCATATTGATATTGGTTCCATTCCACAAGAGTATCTGAAATCAATTTATCAAATAATTTCTAGGCAAACATGAACACTTTAAAAAATCAAATTGAGTAACAATTAATAGAAAAATCCAATTATTATACTCCCTCCGATACACTCAATTCCCCACATCTATTTTTTTGGCACTATTTGAAACTAAACTTTTATTGTCAATAACACAATATATATGATTTATAAAAATAATAAAAAAAACTTAACATAGAAGTATATGTAGATATAAATCTAAGAATTATATATTTGTAGTTTTTTCATATTTAATTTGTGAGTTATAAAAAGACAAAATATGACCTTGACAAGTGTGAAAAAACACTTATGGGAAAATGAGTGGATCAGAGGTAGTATACAATTATCCAAGTGGCACAAATATGGAGTACTTACCACTATATGATTTCAAAGAAACAACATATGCTGAAGCCTTAAGAGCAGCACTTTTAGTAATGCAATCCAAACCCATGTTCTCCTTAATATTTTCGTCAAATCTCCCAAAGTGATCTCGTCTCTCATAATGTACATCTGCAAATTTGAGGGAGGTAGGAAGATAAGTACAACATACATTAGGTTATAAGGTATCTAAGAAAGATTGACAAAGCCATTTACCACAAATAAATCAACAGTTAGAGAGCTTCCTTTGAATTCAGCAGATGAAAGGAAGTCTAGAGGGTGTAGCACTAACAAGAGTTCTACAAACTCAGGAGAGAAAGCTTAACAGGTGAGATACATACTACTATTACTCCTGGAAAGGTCTGCACAGATCAGGTAGCTTGCCACGATCCATCTTTGGTGAAACAAGAAAAGAACCGCGAGAGTGATGGTGCTGGTGCAAGCCAAAAGGTTAGTATAGTAGGTGAAGATGACGGCTCTATAGTAGTCAGGAGGATGTCAGCTCTTTTACGGAAGACTTTAAAGATGAAGGCCTTTTGTTAGAGCAACTTCAAGGATTATATAATTCTGACACTCCATCTTTGGACATGGAGAGTGGGAAGTCTTTGTCTCAAATTAAGGATGATGGAATAAGGGGTCCAAGTGAGGCTGGTAAGGATGGTGATAAAGAAAATCTTTACCCGTCCAACAGGGTGGCTAATATGGAAGAGAATCAGGCTACCCAGGAGAATAATTCTTGGGGTAAACCGTCATCAACGGTTTCTAATTCTAGGGATTTACTTTGTGGAGCTACTCTAGGTAGTGATGCTACAGATAATGTGGCTCGGGATGTGTTGGATTTGATGGGTTGTAGGCTCCCCCATCTGTAGTAAAGATCATCCGGTTAATAAGGTCTACACCAAATGGAGGAATTCGAATAGGGAATTCGAAAATTTGAAAACCATTGTTATTATGATAGTGGGACGATAAAGGGTTTTGTCAATAAGTAGTATTTCTAGGTCCGCTTTTCCTATTCAGAGCTTCTTGTCCTCCAGGTGTACCCTAGCTTCAACTTGTTAATATACATATTTTTAAAAGAAAGAAGATAAATCAACAGTGAACACTTGAAAAAACATAGATTAAAAGATTTGTTCCCAAGGAAAATAAGCTTTACACGAACTAAACAAGTAGAGGCAAGTTGAATGCTTGTAAATAAAACAGAGGTCCCTCTTCCTGTGTACTTCGACAGAAACGATAGATTTTAGCCCGACTCTCCATTTTCCTTGAAATACTTGTCTCCACACTTTACACACGGACATGGATACAGAAAGTGGATGTTTCATTTTGAGCTAAACACGTGCAAAAATTTGAAATAATAGCCGAGTCCACACCCAAACATGCACCGTTGTTGGATACTCAAGGGAGCAACATAGGCATAGACTGCACATACGTATGATACTCCAATGTGGTTTCCTCATAGTTGTACCAGTTGTTTATATTACTAGCTCACTCTCTACAATACTTTTCCTTATATTCACTGCAGTTGCGGCTCATATCAATAAGTTGTTCATAATTGCGATCATGGAAGGTAGTGTATTGTTATACACGACCGCTTGAGAGAAGCAATCGGCTGCGGATAGCTCCACAAAGCAAACAAAACTCAAATCTGTACGAATCATCGTAATGAGACTTTCTTTATAGAAAAATGATGGTGTCTAACGCAAAAGGCTAACCTGCTTATTCACATAAGCCGATAAAGAGCTCTACCTTTTTGTTGACATTTTTCCTTGTTTGAAAGAGGAACTACTACCTTTCTCTTAGCAAGAGACTTTCATGGTTTTCGACTTTTATGTGTTTATAGGCACCTTTAGGCTTTTTAAACCCTTATATGCTGTTATGTCCCGAATATGACTCCAACAAGGCAACAATTTTGTTGAATCTATCTTCTCAGTAAATTGATATTAAAGCACAAATGACAAATTCTCACAATGGGAACAAGTTGTTCAGTCACAGACAATTATGCACGGGCTAACAAAAAAAAAAAACATGAAAAAAAACGAAAAAGGACAGAAATTACTCCAAGGCAAAGACTGGCGTTGCACTCTCTGCCATGGGTTGAACCGTGGTCGAAGAGTATTCCTCGACGACATTGCCTGCACTTTCACCAGTTATGAAACATAAGACAAGAGGTAAAAACAGCACCACTTTAGGTCAAAAAAAATTACGAGATATTAAAAATTTGAAAATTTTCATATCAGCATATTAAAAATTTAATATCAACAGCCAGTCTTGGAAGAGACCGTCTACTTTTATGACCATGTTGGCCCAAGAGAGATAATATATCTCTAAATTGGATTGCGCTTGAAAGGAGTTACTGATAATCTAGCTTACAAAAAGTTTGTCTACGGTCTTTTCAAGGAATTTGTGTAAGACCAAAGTCATTCATACAATAACCCTTTAACATATCAAACTTAACCACAGACTAACACAATTTATACACTGACTTAGCAAAATAATCATAGCAAGAGACCGTCTTTTTTTTAATCATGAAAATAGACGAAGCCATGATGGCCCAACAAAGCGATACTCTATCAACACAAAATTTACGAATTACGAGATGAGAACCAAGCAAACAACCCAACAGCCTTAAAAAGAATAAAATTGTGGGTTGCGAAATAACTTGAAGCAAAAGTTGAGGATTGGAGTAAAGGACTGTGCTGTAAAACTGCCGCTCTTTGGCACTGAAACTTCAAGCTATAGAGGAACCCACTGACTATTACATACTCCCGGGAAATTTTTTTTTTTTTTCAATATATACAAATATACGAAAAACAGGGTTAAGTTGGAGATATGATATACCCATGGGGAAAAAATTCGAAAAAAAAGGAGGTTCATTATTTTTGGGACAATTTTATCCTCTTTTTATCTGCAAAATCATCATGTTGGTGTGCTTGTCAAGGTGGCCCGTACCGATTAGTGGTTTTTTTTTTTCCTCACGGGTAGTGGTAGTAAGATCTCGTTAATTTGTTATTTCACACCTAGGTATATTTCTCAGCAATTTACATGACCCTCATTTCACCAAAGAGTCTCAAACACAAAATAAAAGAGATACAAAATTACTACCAGGACTACCTACGAAGTAGATAATCTCGTGACTGTGTTACAATTTACGTCATTACACTTATCGCACTTCCTCTCTTCCCCTTACTTCCATCTCCTTCTCCATTATCAGTTCTCTCTCCAAGGCCAAGGTTTGAACCCAAGACCTCTAACTTAGAAGTTATAGACTTCACCACTAAACTAGCAGGGTCCAATTGATATATCCATAAGGCAAAACACATATCCTTCATCAACCGTCATCCACTCAAACCCAATACAAGGCTCTTTGATTGCAGCAATGCTTCTCCTTATCAAAATGGTTCAAATAAATTCATAGTGTTTTCCCATCCTTGTGCAACTTCTTTTTAGGTACATCCACAAAAAAATGTATTTTCTTAATCATCTTGCTTATCATTCATATACTTTTGGCCTCATTATATGGTATAGCCGATTAGATATATGATTTGGTGTAGTTGCGGATGAGATCCGTTTTCCGTCGGTCCTAAGATCGGGTTTCGTCTTCGCTGTCATGTTTGCTAGACCCTTCGCTGGTTTTTGGGGCATGGTGGTCCACGAGTCCGTGTGGGATGCTTGTTAGTAGGATTGTTCGTGATCTATTGTTGTTTGTGGCTGGGTTTGTTGGATTTGTTTGTCTGTCCGGTTGCTAGTGTGCTAGGCTTTGAGGTGGGTGATTGAATTCCAGATCCATCATTGTTTCTTTGGTCCAGGTGGTTCGCTCTTGTTGGTTGCAATCGTTTTAATATTGGGGATGTTGGGCAATTTAATTCTGCTTGTGGATATGTTCGTTGGTGTTTAATGGTCAGATCCTTCTCTTTTTGCCGTAGTCATACTACATTAGTGGCGTTTAAGGCTTTACTTCGCCTTGACTTGGTGTCAAGTCTTGTACTTTGTTTGGATATTGTTCTTGAATTGCAGGTTTGTTTTCTTAGTTACCCCCAATCGGCTTAGCAATTTTCATACTCAAATCCTAGGTCATATGTGAGTGGTTGCGGTGCCATTGGTGGCGTGTTCTGCAATGTATCAGATGCCTTCTTTTCTTGTTTTACTAGCTTCTCAAAGTCGAGCTGTCATTTTACCTTCTGTTGGTTAAGGTTGTTGTTCAGTTGGACACAATTTTGAACTGTCAGATTGGAGCCTCCTGTTAGGCTCACTCTAACTCTCTTTCTTACCTTGTCAAAAAAAAGGCAAAATAAATAAATTTTAAATCCCAACGGGGGCCGAGCTCCCCCTCACATAAGGAAAGCTCTGCCACTGCTTCTCATCGCCGCTGGCCAATCACCATCGTCCCACAAGTCACCACCGTGATCACGCCATTGCTGCTACCAAAATCAAGTCGTCGCCATTGGACCAATGTTGACGCCCCAAATAACCCAACCTCTATTTCACGTCATTATCACCTGTGTGTTGAAAACGACCCAAGACCATCGTCGAATGTCGTTGTCGCAATAAAACTCAAAAAAAAATTCGCTACCTTAAAACTCATATCTTCGAATACTAGAAAAGAAATTTGGAAAAGACGAGGCCGGATTTGGGATATAGGCTAGTTTTTTTTACGATGAGGGGGTAGTGTACGTTTGTCAAAAAAGTCGTTGACCATTGTTCAACGACCGTTGATTGGCAGTCAACATCTTGAATATAATTTGGATGTTCTATGAGTATAATTCTATGTTTCATGAATATAATGTTGGTTATGTGTACCTAATTAGACACTTCTAATTAGTTACTTAATTCAACTAATTAAGTTAACCCTCAAGAACATGCTTATAGAATGTTAAATTCAAAGCTAAAACTAGTAAAAACTCCTTTTACTCACCAAAACTGTAGCTTGATCA
>CAAKMY010054266.1:0-12103 GCA_901111285.1 Corrigiola litoralis
AAAAAATACAGAAAAAAACGGTGTAGAGAACAGGCCCTGTCATGACAAATCTGACATTCGGACATATACCCAAATGGCCAAATCTATATATACCCAAATCCGACACTCCCACACCCGGATCCAAATAACATAAGAGTGATCAGTATATTTTCTTGGTCTCCTCACTTTTTGAATTCTACTTTGAGTAGTTGGTAACTGGAGCAGTATACTTAATTTATGGGGTCATCTTCACTCTTTCTCCAAGCAAATCCCAATAACAAGTCAGAGTGTGAGAAAGAATCATCATCATCTCGTAACTTAAAAAAGAATCCCACATAAATAAAATAAACTAACCAAAAAAATATTTATATCACTAACCCAAAGTTTTTATTGGGGGAGTGTTTGGGTTTCAAGAAGGGAAACATGCCCAAGTTGAACCCAGCAACTACAACTCATGTACTCCAGTAGTACTTGTACTATTCTTTGCTTCTTCTCTCCTCATCAGATCCCAAAGGTTCCCTCTTTTTCTCTCTCTTACAAAAACTACTTCTATATTTCTTTTTCATGCTTTTACTTTCTTAAGAAGGTCTTACTTTTTCTACTACTGGCTAAGTGGCTAGTCTACCATTAATGTCTTTCTTGTACTTGTACTACTTTCCCTTTTTTCATAGGGTGGTACTACGTATTTGTTGCTTTCTGTTAAAAGGCTAAGGAATCTTTTTGTTTGGTGTTTGTTTAATGCATGTGCTAAGTTTTATGACCATATATGGTGTTGTTTTTGTTACTACTATTGTTGTTGCTGAATAACGAGAAGAAAAAAGGGAAAGTCTGTTATTGGTGAAGATTTTGTTGCTACTATTTTGGGTAATATATATGTACTTCACTTAGACTTGTTGTGTCTTGTAGTTGTGTTTTTTTGTTGTTGTTGTAGGTGTTGGTTTATTATTGGTGGGTTTTTCTTTATAGAAATTTCTATATTAGGTGTTGAATCTTGTCAGTTTTGTTATGTCTTCCAAGTGTTTTTGCCATTTCTATTGGATTTTTAGTCTTACTAGATTTGTTTTTTTGGGTTTGATAACCATTTTTTCTTCCAAAGTCATGGGGGGTTGAGTTTATTTCAAGGGGTTGGTTGAGTGGAAGTTCAGCGAAATATTTGTCAATCAACTTTCCTTTTTGGAGTCTTTTTGTGGTCTTCTATGATTGGGCTTGTAATTGTACGGATTCTCTTTCTTTTCTGAGCTTGGTTTTCTTTAGTCTATCTTCTAACCAATCTAGGTGGGGGAGAATTTCATGTCTTGAACCAAAATAATACCATGATGTTATTTCAGATACTCCTTATGACCTTATATATGTAAGTTGTGCTGCATGCATTTCATGTCCATCGTGGCCTCCTCTTACTTCATTGTTGCAAGCATTTAGTTGCATCGGAAGAGCGAAGCCTGCGGGCCTTCCTAATACTTTTTGCTTTGTGTAATTTGAGTTCCCTTTTTTTTTTTTTTCCATTCCTTGTGTTTGGTTCAGGTAGATTGTTACACCTGTTTGCAGTTGGGTCCTTGAATAATTGGTTACTTTGACATATGCCAGTCCTTGATAGTTTCTGCTGGCTGCATTCGTGTATGCCAGTGCTTGATAATTGGTTGTCTACTTGTGTGTACTCTATGCAGTTGTTTGAGTTGCCTTGATTGCGAGTGGCTTATAGATGTCAAAGAGGGTTAGAAGGACATGACTTAACTCCGTATGTTCCTTAGTTTTGATAGAACGCCAGAAGCTCGTTTTCTGGTTTTCCTTCTTCCTGTTTTTTCTTTGAGGGTGGGTGGGGGTGGGGGGTTTGATGAAAGTAGTTTCTTTGTTTGTTTTGTGATGATATGATACCCAAAAGCTACAGGTTTATATGCTTAATATCCTCTAAAGTGAATGCTTTACCTTTTTCATTTGTAGGTATTAGGTACATATAGCCTTCATAATATATACAAACCCCTTTCGAGCTGCCATAGTTGAGGTTATTGTGGATAGCTGGCACGCTAAGGGACCTATTATTTAGGTACCAATATCATTTATTGGGAGTGAGGTGTATGTTATGAGTGAATGGCACATTGGGCTCTCCTAACTTTTGATTCACTTTGCCTACCTGACTATGATATATTTTTAGCTTTTTTTTTTCTTTTTTATGTATTTCTTAGTATTGTTGTGTGACTGTGTGAGAATAATACTTCGTTCGTTAGTGTCATTTGCATATCAGCTTTGGAGATGCCAATATAGCTCCTTACATTGAATGATTATAGTGATTTTTTCAAGTGTAGCTTGATTCATCGTCGATTTGCTGGTTGAGAATGAAGATACCTGCTACTGTAACAATTAAATTTCCACTGCAGACTCTCGTGTATGCTATGATGTTAGTGTCAATGTTAGGAAACGACACAGACAACAGTTAGATATGAAGATTCAGTCATCATCTCAACTTACTATTCTCAATTCGTATTACCTGGAATTTGAATGTCCGGTTTCTCTTTCTTTGTTTACCATGATACGAAGACAAAAGTCCGTATTATATTTATACATAGAGATTACTATGTGATCATTACTTATCATTTCTCTAACTAAGTGGAACAGAAATCTGTAAATTAACGGTATTGTGTCAAAGGAAATAGTGAATATATAGAATTAAGTCCTTCATCAGTTAAATGATTAAAGTTCCAATGGGATTTCCTTGCTCTTGCGGTCTTCCCTTCATTAGGCTCAAGAAACATGGTATCTGTGGCTTGATCGATAGAGCACAATAGCTAATGTGTCTTTGTCACTCTTCCAATCTAGTTTTGGTCAAAGTGTTGGGGTTACTTTACTGGTTAACAGTTGATTACTGGAATATATGCTGAAGTGTTACTAGAACTACTTTTCACTTAGTTTCTCTACCCATTTGGGCGACCTATCCCTGTTTCACGTTTCCTATCACCCCCCTGGTATTCCTTACAGCAAGAGGTTTGACATCTCTCCTGCAACCGCAAGACAAAAACTCAATCAAGAACCAAGAAATTGCCATACTTTGTAGGTTTTTTTTTATCCTGTCATTGTTCTGTGTTACTCTATCATTTCCCCCCTACCATTGCTACTTAAATGATTCGAAGCGGTTCAAATTTGTCTCTCTACATGTCAAAGGAAAGGCTACATACCCCTTCTGCTGCTTAGATTCTCCCATATTAACATAGTTGACAAACTATGCTTCGGCAGTCCCCTTTTTATAGTTAATTTCACAACTATGTTGATGTCAAATTGAGTAATTATATACAATGATGTATTCAACTTAAGCTACAAACTGGTGATTTGTCTTGTACAGATAATCTTCCACAAAACTTGGCACTGGAGCAGTTTCTTTCAAGGCTCTTAAGAAGGTTTCACTCCACAATAAGGGCTCATCCACAAGTTCCAGAACTGTGCAGGGATCTAAACCTTAGAATTTTATTTTGGCTGCTAGTCAGTCTATTTAATGTCTAATTTGTATCCGACATGTCCCCCCTACTGGAATTCAAATGACCACAGATTTTCTGAATCTATGTCAAGAAGCTTGAGCTTGAAAGTGGACTCTCCGCCTGAACTTCGCCTGAATGGAAGGGCGTTGGGCTTTCATATACAAGAGCAGGACTCTTCTTCAAGTTTATCGACTCAATCTAACCATGATTTGACAGCTACTGCAGGGACCAATTCTCAGGACCAATGCATGTCATCTGAATCTGGTATTTCTCTCTTTTCCCTGTGCTATGTTGTCAGGTTATGGTCTTTGTAAAATCATTTCAAATTTTTAAAAGTGATACTCGATTAAATAGAGGTGGCATCATATTGACATACCATTTCTCTTCTTCAGGACAAGAAGTCAATGGTGGTAAGAATGTACGTCAAGTGAAGCCAATTTACTTGATGGGCCATCCAGATGCCACCTTTAATACTAGTAACATTGACTATAGCCGTACAATGGTAAGCACTAGCTGACTCATGTTTATCATGCTTGTTGATCGGATGCCTCTTAAGAGAACTTTGGCTTGTTTGACAGACATGCATGCCATATCCTTGTGCTGATCCCTACTTCAATGGGTTATTGACTGCATATGGACCAGCACCTGTTGTAAGTCTCCTTGAATCTCGCTAAATTGCTTAAATAGTATGCTGTATTGTTACTTCGTGGTGGATCGTTTCATGTAGTGGTTAAAGTAAATGGCTTATTGAACAAAGTCATGCGAAACATTTGTGTTTATGCGACCTGAAAGCTTTGACAATGGATCCAGCCACATAAAGATTTAAATTGTGTAAAAAAAAAGGAGAAGTACTAACACCATTGTCAGAATGAGGTATTCTTGAGATGCATGGATGAATTAAGTCTTCCCAGCTCTGTTGTGCTTTCTTTCTTTTGATGTCTGAGTTACTTGACATTTCAAAAGTCAAAAGGGCATGAAAGGTTTGGGCGATTGTTTTAATCCGGGTGTTAACTGAAGCTTTGTGCTGCAGAAGTGTGTTTCGTGGTTTTAATCCTCTAATATCTTAGTGGCTCTAGTCATGCGCACTCGTCATGACATGTCCTGAGTGAAATTCGACTTACTGCCCTATATTCCCAGTTTGTTGAGTAGGGAAGTAAACTCAACAGTGTTTCAACTTAGTAACAGATCTCAGTGTATCAGCCGTGCTCCAATTTCTCCCTAAAATACCTATTTTCTTGCTCCATGAGGTTTAGCGTGAATTCTCCAACAAAACTCACAAGCTCCACTGTCTAGAAGCCCACCAAACGAGCGCAAATCTCGAAGCATTGACCCTTACTTTAAACTACTCTTAGGTTATTTATTTATTTATCTAAGGGTTATGTTTCTGTTTGTTACTTCTTTGTCTGAATCTTAATTAAGACTTGCAAGAATCTTGGTTTGGATATAAAATTACTTCGTATTTGGTGATACATGTCGGTTTGTTTATTTTGACGACTCTGGCTTCATATCGGGTCTTGGTTTAGGTATTCAACTATTGTCTCCGGCAGGCCGAGGTTTTTTTTTTTTTACTCTTGCCTTTTGAATATTGAATGTAAAAAACTGAAATAAAGGTGCTTATGTTGACCTGGATATAAATTTTAGCATACTAATCTCATGTGGACTTGTCGAGTCTGGCAATGGATATAATATCTACTCCATGTTTAATACTAGTACCTAGGTTAAAAACTCTTCAAAGGTGTTATGTCCTGTCTAGGATAATTATTCTCTCTTATTCAATATAAGCTTCCCTTGATTTCACAGATTCAGCCCCAGATAATGGGTATAACAACTGCAAGAGTACCTTTACCGCTTGATATTTCTGAAGATGAACCCATCTTTGTCAATGCCAAACAATACCATGGCATTCTCAGAAGGCGCCAGTCACGAGCAAAGATGGAGGCCCAAAACAAGCTCATTAAAGCTCGCAAGGTAAATGTTCTTTTCTTGCTTGGTATTTCTTGTAGCATCAGGGAGTAACTCCCTTCAAAAATGTCCTTGAAGCTCACATGACATAATTACCAGTTTTCTAAATTGTAATAGTTGAAAAAACAGGCCAAACCTCGAAAGCTTCTACATTTGCGATACTCCCTCTATGCTCTGACATTTTACAAAGAAACTTCAGTTTTCAAACTTGCGTAAACCATATAATGGTCGTCTACATTGATTTTGCAGCCTTATCTTCACGAGTCTAGGCATCGTCATGCTCTAAACAGGGTCAGAGGGTCAGGTGGCCGGTTCCTAAGCACTAAGAAGCTGCAACAATCAGACTCAAACTCCACAAATGGAAACCACACCCCTGCCTCTAATCCATTTCGTCATAGTGATGGCAACAGCTTTGTATTTGAATCCCAACATCAGTCACAGTCCTTGGAAACTGGCAACTCAAATGGTAGCGCCTTTTTCCAGCAGGCAGATGGTGGATTCTTGGGCATCTCTTCTGGTGGAGTCATGCAAAGGAATGGAAGGTTCATGAACAATCCAAACCAGAATCGTGCTCCCGTGGTCCGGTGAAAGTTGGAAAAACCCAGCTACCACTGACCAGGCAACTCATCCTTGGCTTTATAAATATATCCTTATGTAACTCCTGGCTTTCTTAAATATGCCAGTGATTTAAAGGGATGATCATGAAATCATCCAACTTATCTTATATTTTCGTGTGTTATGGACTTATGGAATTCTGGATTTTTCGACAGTGATGTTGGCATTAATCGTCTTTTGGCGATGTCCCTAGTGGGTTTTGTATTAGCATATTAGCCGTAAGGTTCCTATCTAAAACCAATTGGCAGTTGGTGCAATTGTCTACTAGACTTATATACTAGTTTTCTGACATTGATTTATCAATGTGGTACTTTTCACAACCTACATGTGGATTGACTTTTCTACAACACCTCTCGTCACATTTGAGCCTATTTCGTCAAATTTTGTAAGGCCCCTTTTTAAGGATAAATTCGTGAAAAGATCTAGACCTTCACTGTGATACCATGTGTCAAATTCGTTAGCACGTATACAGGTTGTGGCGGAGAGGAAAGATAAATCAGCATATAAGGGTGTGTTTGGTAAGTCATTTCAGTCACTTTATTTGACTAGTCTACCTTATTTGACCAATATTTCAGTCAGCTACAATTTTAAGGTTGTTTGGTAATATAACCTGAAACACATTTAAGCTACATGAAAAAATAAGCTACTTGACTAACCTGAAAAAAAATTCCAGGCACCTGAAAAGGTTTCAGTCACCTTTTCAGGTTTCAGGTACCTTTTCAGGTTTCAGTCACCTTTTCAGTCAGTTTTGCCAAACACACCCTAAGTGTAGTGGAGTTCAATCTTGACAATAGTTTTTTTTAGGACTAAAATTGAACTAAACTTATTAGATTTAAATTGAACTATGTCGAATCCTTTTAAAAACTTAACTGAAATAAATTGAACTTATTAGACTAAATTAAACTTATCAATTATCATGACAATTTTTTTTTTTTTCAAGAAAAGGAGCTTTTACAATTTGTCATAACTTATTGAAAGTCTTCTTAAATGAATTAAAGATATAAAAAATATTAGGAGAATTGAAATAGCTATATTGAACTGCTTCAATGTAGCTCAATTTGCATGATACACTTAACATATTTGTTAGGATCAAAAAAAAAAAAAAAAACTTAACATATTTGTTTGTGGAGATAGCTTAGGACCTGCATATGTTATTCACTAGGTGTATCAAGGTGCGATTCTTATATAATAATGCACCATTTACATGATACACTTCCCATATTTAATATCCCCAGACCCTTTTTACAACAAACTGATCTTTTTATTTGAAGGAACAAGGAGCTGTAATTAGCTAAAAGAAGAAGGAAATATTATAGAGAATATGCGTATCTAATATACTAAAAAAAATTAAAATACCAAGCTTCATCCTATAAAATTGTGCTTCTTGCTCTTCTTCTAAGCATTTTAAATCATCTTGTCCTTCTTTTCTAAATTAATTTTAAAAAATGGGAGATCACACAAATGGAGGGTTGAATGAAAAAAATGTCACATACCTATGGAAGAACAGAAAGATAAGGCAACGTCTTTTCTCTTCTTCTCTAATGTTTTTATCTTGTAGTTAAATCCTATCATCTTTTAGTACAATCCCATCAATCATTTTGAAATTTTGTTCATAGCTAGTATAGTGTTGGTGGACAATGTTTTCGTCATTGTAGAAGTCTTGTTTGGTCAAACTTTTTGGACCTTATACTCTGTTGATAGTATAGTGTTTGTGGACAATTTTTTCGTCATAAAATACCATTGACCAGGACAAAGTTTTGTTAAAATGGAACTATTACTGAACTTTAACATTCATAGGGTGCACACTTTCTTTCTTTTATGTCGATTATTTTGTTAGCTGCCGAACCTGACGATGGTAACTGTTGAATCAGATCTTTGTATTTTATTTTGTATATATATGATACATTTGAATTGGTGAGTATGACTACGTACATTGGTGAATATCAATATCATCATATTTGATAAATAGGATCACAGTATATAATTTTTTATAATTTTTGAATGTTTAAAATATGATCATGTTTATGTACTTTATAATTTGTTAATATGATTATGGTAAAAAATAAAATTGAATGATATTTGAACATTGTAAAACTTGTTCCTAATTTTATACAAAGTCATTATAAGTAGTGAATTTAATATTTGTTCTGTTTTTGTTAGTAAGGGCAGTGAACATTTTAATATATGTTGGAGAAAATCAAATATACAATTAGTGACTTTAATCAAGGATATCGGTGAATATGATAATCATATATGGTGGTTTCATTTTCTTTTGTAGTTGGTAAAGATTGTGAATATTATGAAATATGTTTGTGGATATTAAAAAGAAATTTGGTAAATTTGAACAAGATATTTGGTTAATATAATAATCATATATAGTATTTCCTTTTCTTTTTCACTTGGAAGAATTGTGAGTGTTTTCAAAAATGCTAGTGAATATGAAAAAGATAATCGGTGAATTAACAATCGATTTGGTGAATATAATAGTCATATATTGGTAAGGATTGTGAATATTATAAAATATGTTGGTGAAGATGAAAAGAGATCGGAATTGGTAAACTTGAAGAAAGAAATGGGTGAATATAATAATCATATACGGTGATTTGTTTTTTATTTTTTATTTTTTATAGTTGAAATTGAGAATGTTTTAAAATTTGTTGGTGAAAATGAAAAATAGAATTGATGATATATTCCTTACACTAGGTGTTTCTCAAAGACAAGTGGACAACTATGTGTACAAGAGTCTTTTGCTGTTTTTTTTTTTTTTTTGCAATATTTGTTGTTATTTTCCCTAGATATCTTTAGGGAGGTACATGCAGTTTGATACCATCATTTGGTTGGTAGTTTGTTTTTCTACTAATGGATGTTGCTTTTTTTGTATTTTTCTTTCGAAGTTGTATGTTGGCTTTGATGTGTCGTTTATATGATCATGGATTTTTTTTACCCCAAATCTTTTTATTTCCTAAGTAATATCGAACCTATCCAATTACTTTTGTACCTTTATTACTTTATCCAGTTTTTTTGTGGTTATTGTTGTTGTTTTCTATATACACCATGTTTGAGTTACATTTCGCCCCCTTTTGTAGTTATGTTTATTCTGATCTCTTAATTTTATTGCATACTTTTTAAAATGGTGTTTTTTGTTTGTGTTAATATTTTTATATCTCTTATTAATTTACTTTGTCTAATGATGAGTAGTTTAAATGTGTATACCTTTTACTTTTAAGGTGGTCATTAGTATATTAAGTGTTATTCGCTTCTTAGCAATCATGGTGTATACCTTTTACTGGAGGTTGTTAAGATCCACCATATTCTTCCTTTTGATTTGTCATTCGCGATGAGGTTTGTGAAGTGGTCGACTTGCATGTTGACTATGGTTGATAGACGGATGTTGTTATAGATACATGTGCTGGTAGTGTGAGGATTTTTGGAGTACATTTTGAGCCTTACAATGAGTATATCGATGTGTCATTCTATGACATGTGTCGTCATTACGTGTAGGAAAATGGTGTTTGATTCAATATCTTGAATTAGTGTGTTTTGAACCAAACACCGTTCTCTCATACGTAATGATGGCAAATTAATATCATATAATGACACATCGATATACACATTGTAAGTCTCAAAATACACCAAAAAGCCCTTCATTACCAATACAAGCATCCACGACAACACCCATCCACCAACTACCATTGACATACACGTTGACCACTTCACTAACTTCATACTCAAATGTCCCACCAAAAGCAGGATTAAGGCGAATCTCACTCAAAAGTAACAATTTGGCGCAATGGGTACACAACCATCATCGTTAAGAAGCGATAGATTTCAATATAATAGTGACCATCTTGCAAAATAAGAAGAGAATGCGAAAAAAAGTCATCCAACAGACCAACACATTATATCATTGAACTTCACTCCAACCATAGAATTGTTAGTAAAATTAGCGATCATAATGAATCTACCAAAAAATGCACATTAGAAGTAAACAAATGTATAGTTAATTTCTTAATAACCTGTTATTAATAATATAACTCAAATAAGAAAGTCATAACACAAAAAAACCAAAGTACACCAACATGATTCATGTAAAGCAAAAGAGAAGGGGGAAGCTAAAAATTGAATAAACACCTACTGATCGAAATGAAACAATTTTTTCTCCTCCAACATTAGGAATGTCCTTTGATAGTGGGAAGTATTTTGCTGACTGTCGTCACTTATATGATTACATGAATGAGTTTGAGCTCTACACACGCACTGTCGCACTGCTACGATGATGGAAAAGTTCAAGCAATTAGGGTATAGTAGGTCAATTAGTATTAAAAAGGATCCAGAGAACTCAATGATATGCAAAATAAGATTGGACTGTATTAAGGGAGCGAAGAAAAGAACGTCTAATTGTTCTTGAACTAATTGTCCGTCATATGATTATGGTGCTCTATAACAACTAATGGAATTTTTGTGATAAAATGTTGTAATATTGAGCATAACCATCTATGTGAACCTGAAAAGGACGGGTTCATGTAAACTACAAATACATCCCTTAGCACATTAATGAGGAGTTTATAAATAATGATGCAACTAGAATTACCATAACTAAGAGCTACCACCAAGTTTTGTTGAAGTATGATATGAAAATGTTCCCTTTACAAAGCAAGACATGCATAATGTAGTAAATTTAGATAGGTGAGTAACTCGTTTTGACGGTGATGTTCTTGCCCTAGAAGAGTACTTTGCAAAGATGAAAGTTGACACAACATTCCTTTGCAACAAGTATCACATGCAAGTTAATGTGATACTATAAAATGAGCCTATTAAATACATTTGTGTTTATTGTTATTTATTTGAATTGTACACATTGTGGTGATAAAAAATTATATAACTTGTTATAATTAGTCATTTCAATATAATTGTATCTATATTTAATTATTGAAATATTTTTCTACTGTAGAGACATGTATGGTTATACCTTGTTATGATTGTGTGTGACAATGAGCTAATAAAAATTAGTAACATGTCAGTCAATAAGTCATCCTTAATTTAGTTGTGACAATCAGATAATAAAACTCAGTAACATGTCAGCAATAAGCCATCCTTAATTTGGCAAAGAAGTCAAACATAGGGTTTGCTTGTGGCATATCCGTGATGACTAGAAAATTTAGGCAAAAACAAGGATTTGGATGAAATCGAGAAGGCGCTAAAGGTTGTTGTCCATGATTATTGGCCATGGGCGAGTTTGAGCAATGTTTGAATGAAATGGTAGAAAAATATGGGATTGGTCATTATAAGTGGGTACAGAGGTTGTGTCTTAAGCGTAAAAGGTAGCCCTACCCATTTTAAAGGTTCATTTTGGGCGGAAATGTCGCCTACACATAGAAGCAAGGGGATAAACTGCTACTTTAAAAGTTACGCTAGTATTGGAACTGGTTTGAGGAATTTTGAATCTGTGTATAAGGCACCATGTTGCAATGAAAGTATATTTGCTGAAGTTGTTTTCTAAGCTCCTTACATGGGTGTCAAGTACAAGGAGGTTAAGGAAGAGGTTGATGGTCTGCTCCACACAAATGTGGCTTTGAAAGACGCAGTTTGCAGTTATTTTACATATGAAGCGGACGAGAAGATTGTAAAACCTATTTGGAAGGCTAAGAGGCGGAATTACGCGGTGTCCATGTACAAGGATGCAATGGAATTCTCTTGTTATTGCAAATTGTTTGAGTTTCGTGGAACGGTAGATGACATTCCACAGAAATACATTCTCGATAGATGGAGGAAGGATATTGTTAGGGATTATAAGAATGTATATCTTAATTATTAATTATGACCCCACAAAATCTGAACGTGTGAAGCGAAGGTTGACATTGTGCAACGCATAAGGCTAGTGTATATGCCAATACACCAACTTTGTCCAAATCACATCCCTGTAGACCAAATATCTCTTTTGCATATCATGAAATCTAATTTGGATCTTTATCACGAAACAGAACAATTAAAAAAAAAAAAAATTGAACCAGTAAGAGAAGCCATGGCTTCCTTTCCTTCCCCATCTAGCATAACTTTGTATTAGAGCTGGCCACTGGGCCGGT
>CAAKMY010054268.1:0-10376 GCA_901111285.1 Corrigiola litoralis
CGTAATGACGCTCCTACGATCATTACGAGGGAAGGTGATCACTTAAGTCTATAGATATCGTACGTTACCTCTAGGGATGTGTGAAGGGGTAGGACCCTGATCACGACAGTCTTGTGTCATGTATTGATTTGTCTATGTATGAACCGTATGTCTTGAACTGTTGTTCTGTGTTATCGTATTACTTTACCGTTCTGCATGATTTGCATGGTTAGTCATTTAATTTACTCAGTGATGTTGACACTTAAATGTTTTGGGCCGTTCCCCCTCTGGAACCTGTACTCTGTGGTGTTTTGGAGTACAGTTTCAGGTAAAAGACCAGCTTGATCTGCATGTCATCAAGGAGGGGTTTTACAAGTCCACTTTGGAGGGTGTTCCAGTATTTGTGTTTTGATAAACTAATTTCATGTTCCAGTTGATTTGGAACATTAAATGAATTTGTATTTGGTTTAAGTTCGAATTAGTTTTCGTAATTCGTTTTTGAGATTTAGACTTTCAGAGTTTGCTAGTATTTTATTTTAAAGACTTCCGCTGCCTATTAAATAAAATGCATTGATATAGTTTTTGATATTGGTTATTTAAATAATGCTCGTTTAAATTACTAATACGGCGTTTAGTGTACCTAAACCCCAAGGTCTCGGCCCTCTGAGAGGACGGACCGTCACAGCTAGATTCTAAAGGCAAACGGTTTTTTCAAGACACCGAAAGTTCTTGGTAGCGACTCTTACCCCGAAACAACATTGCAGGAGGGGCAAAGGCACCGCACTGCCTCCCCCCTGGGCGCCTACACTGGTGGCGCACCATTGGTCCTCTAGTGGTGCCAACCAGTAGGCTGCTGGTGAGCCACCCTTGCACTGTAACCCGCCACTGGTGGCGCACAAAGCCATGTGCCCCGCCACTGGTGGCGCACAGAGCCCTGTGCCCCGCCACTGGTGGCACACAGGCCTGGTTGGCTCTCCCTTTGTTTCTTACTTTGCACACCCCCTCCATTTCTGCCAACCGGGCCAACTGCCCTACAATAGGACTCAGCCACTGAAAAGCTGGGAACTGAGAAGTCCAAGGACTGGCCAAGGTCTCATAGCCCTTCCAGCACCTGCCCCTAAGTGTTGGTTCGCGAGCGTGACCTCCTACTTTCAATAACAAGGTGAATTAGCAAATATAATGAGCCTTTGCGAAAAACGGGGTCCCGTTGCGCTCACAACGTGAATTTGAATCTGATTATTATTTTGCACTTATAATGTGTTTATTTACTTTTTATGTGATGTGGTTTACATTTTTTTTTGCCATGTGGTTTGACTTTTATTAATAAATACGTAATCAATGATATTGAAATGGTTGAATTTTATTGACAGACATGGCTCGTCGACCAACCAAGAGAGAGTTTTTTATCTTGTGGTATGCAATGAGACGGCGTGGGATTAAAATAATTATCATATTGTTTATTCACCTACTTTTCTTAATGTTTTTGATTAGGAGACGTAGGTCTAGAATCACTAGGGAGCCTTGTTGGTATAATCCTGTAGTCCGAGATATACATCTATACAATTTGATAACTAGAAGCGATATTTCATGCATTGAATAACTTCGGATGGATAGAAGGTGCTTTAGAGTTCTTTGCTCTTTAGTACGAGAGATGGGAGATCTTAAAGATACAAAGAATGTGAGTGTGGAGGAAATGGTTGCAATTTTCTTGCATTTAGTTGCATTTGATGAGAAAAATCGAGAAATTAAATTTGGCTTTCAAAGGTCTCAGGAGACAATAAGTAGACACTTTCATAATGTCTTGAAAGCTATTTTGAAATTGTGGAAGGTGTTACTGAAGACATGTTTTAAGAATTGTTTAGGTGCTTTAGATGGAACTTATATAAAAGTTAATGTCTCGTCCACTGATAAGCCATGATACCGGTCAAGAAAGAACGATATTTCTTCAAATGTTCTTGGTGTATTTGCACAAGACATGCAGTTCACTTACGTCTTACCTGGTTGGGAAGGATCAGCATCAGATGGCAGAGTACTTAGGGATGCCCTTTCTAGAAAACCTTTTGGCCTTAAGGTTCCCCGTGGTAAGACCTATTTGAGTTGCGATTTTTTTTTTTTTGATAATCTTCATCTGAATGATATGTGTATATATTTTTGTAATAGGTTGTTATTACCATGTTGATGCTGGGTACAAGAATTGTGATGGGTTTCTTGCTCCATATAGAGGTCATCGTAACCATGTCAAAAAGTGGACTAATCCACCAAGAACTAAGGAAGAATTATTTAATATAAAGCATTCGTCCGCAAGAAATGTAATCGAGAGGACATTTGGATTATTAAAGATACGATGGAACGTACTACAAAAGCCAACCCATTACCCTATTAATACACAAATTGATATCATTTTAGCACGCATGTTGTTATCTTCACAATCTCATAGGGCAACAAATGCGTGTGTGACCCTTGTGAAAAAGAGTTGGATGAAGTTATGCAAGAACAAGAGCAAATTCATGAAGATGTCATCGATTCTAATGAATCATCACACCAATGGACCCAATGGAGAGACACACTAGCTGAAGAGATGTGGGACGCTTGGAGGGTTAGGAGACGCATTGAATAACTTTTGTTTACCTTACTTTTGCTTCTATGTGAAGAATGCTTTATGTTCTTATTTGTTGTTTTTGCTCTTTTATTTATGCACAATTTTATATTGTTTGATGAGTCCAAGTGTCGTTTCAGTGCATGTGTATGAACTTGATTCCTAATTGAGTACATTTACTATATTACGTGTCACATTTACGAATAAATCATATATATTAAATGAGTTTCTTATTTCAATGTTATATGTATGCTATTTTTAACTTGGTGCATTAAGTAGAATGAAAAGGGCAAGAATAATAAAGGGAGTGCCATAAAAATAAACAAGTGAATATGGATCAGAGAGGAAGAAACATTACTCGTTGATATTTTGTATCAAATGAACGAGTCTACTTGGAAAGCAGACACGGGTCACAAGTCTGGATATCTCCTACCTATTGAGAAGGAGATGACCAAAAAGTTGCCTAAGTGTGAGTTGAAAGACGTTCCTCATATTCAATCGAAAGTGAAGATCCTTAAAAAGAAACTATCTTGTATATTGGATATCCATGAACGTGGTAGCGGCTTTGGTTGGAATGAAGAGGAGAAAATGGTGGTTGGAGAGAAAGATGTATTCATGGAGTGGGCAAAGGTAAAATGGCCTAAACAAATCTACTTGTCAAATTAGTTGCTAAAGTTTTATATATTTTTTTTTTTGGTAAAATGAAATTTTATATGATAAACCAAAAGGAGTTATAAAATTATTAAAGCTTAACACTCTAAGCTTTAATACACAAAACACACACACACTGCCTCAAGAAGCTGGTAAACAGAACAGCAAGCAAACAGAGCCAGAAGCCACAAAAACAGACACTGGGACACATACCCCTCTAACTTAACTCAACACTCAACTTCACGGACTTGCGACATCTAGTAAATACATTAAGGGCAATACTCCTAACAAGAACATCAACTGAACGACTAACATTAAGAAAAATTCTCCCATTTCTTTCCTGCCAAATGAAGTAAACAGCTGAAGCCAGAAGACATCTGTAAATTGCTGATCTTGGACCTGAGTTCCTCTAAATCCTGCAAGCAATACTGATCTCAGAACTCCAATCCTGACTCATTCTATCAACACCCCACCACTTTAACAATCTGTGCCAAATTTGAGCAGAATAGTTACAACTAAACATAAGATGATCAGTCGACTCCTTTTCTACACCACACAAAACACACACTTCATTTATAGCAGGCAACCATTTATGTAGTCTGTCTTTAGTTGCAGCTCTCTGCCATAGAAACAACCACAGAATGAAAAGCATTTTTTGCTCTGCACAATTGCTATTCATAATGCTCTTCCACTCAACCACTCCTGCAGAATTATTCAGCATATCATAACAATAATGCACTGAGAACTGGTTATGCTTAAGCACAGCAGACCAGCTATTCTGCAGAAAAGACACATTCTCCCTCACAGCTAACATCTTCCTTATAATCCCGGATGCAGTCCCTGGGATAGTTTTATATTTTTCACATAGCTAAAAATTGTGTTTTTTTGTAGAATCGTGAAGGAGCTGCTCCTTTGTTCATGAAACCTTTCCACCATTATACCAAAATTTGTTACATCGATAAAGCTGATTTGGCCAAATGAGTAGGAAGTAAAGGTCCTGGAGAGCAATTAGAGATGGAAGACAATCAATGTATAATGAACGCTAAGCAAGCTTCTTGCCAACATATAAATGACTCTACTTGTCGAAGTCAAGGTATTAACCATACTCCTCCTTCTAATCAATCTCGTAAGAGGAAATCTTTGGGAGTTGATCCTCTTGAAGTGGAGTTTGTTGAATTATCTAAATCGTTTTCGAGCTTTTTGGATGCCGAGAAAGAAAATGCATCAGCAATAAATGATATAAAAAGAGCATTTTTGCATGGGGTAGAAGTTCATGAGCAAGCTAGTGAGAAGAGGACACAATTGTTTCATGTGCTTAGCGCTCTTCCCGGTCTTACTAGAGCAAAAATTTTTTAGGCAACTCGTATCTTTGTTCAAGATGTTTGGAAATTGATATGTTATTATCTATGACCGATGAAATCAAAGTCGACTTTGCTCACCAAGAAATTGATGGTAGTACTTAGATTTCTATCTATTCAGTGGTGATCTTGTGATTTCGGAGATTTGTTACCGCACGTTATGGCTTTTGTTCTTTTTAGGATGTCATTTGAATTAGAAAACTTTGTACTCTTTATTTTTCAATAAGCATGACCTTTGTGTAATTTGAACTAGCAAATTATGGATTCTTAGTTTATCTTTTTTGATGAATGAATTTAGTGAGCGTTTACTAAGTATATGAGGGATGCTTTATATATTCCAGTTGAGGCTTACACTTATAAACCGCAGATTTTTTGATTATGTACGTTCGTTTGTACCTCCGAACGGAAGATTACTAAAAACGAAAAATTGATAGGAATAATCCGAAGTTTGGGCAGTTGTTTTTTAATAGTCCCAACTATGGGTTATTCTAGGATAATCCCAACTAAATCTCATTTTTTCAGCTAGTGGTCCTGAAATATCCGAACCTAGTTTCTCCCCGAACCACCCTCTAACCACCTCTTATACCCCAAACCTCCAACAACCACCAATACTTACCCCCCAAACACCCAAATCATATCCAAACAACCCACTAGTCATATCTTACACCCCCTCCCAAGGTCCCAAACCAATGCCCCAGAACACCACCCTCAACAAACTATCACTATCAAAACTCCACCCTTCATGAACGTTAAACCTCTGCCCAGCCAGCTCCCAAATTCGCCAACGCAATCATCCGCCTCCCAATCGATAGCAAGTAAGTGGTTAACAAGGTGGCAAACAGCCCATGTGTTATTGTACAACACCCCCTTCCCCAACATCATCGCCCGATCGCCCATCCCGACACCAACCCTCCCCCCGTGATCAACCCCCCGCCATATCCCTTACTAAACCTGAAACCGCCCAAACCTGAAACCACCTAGTAACGAGCCTTGAAATTGGTTTTTTCGTTGTAGACTAGTTGACAATTTCGTCGTACATGAAAAGCCCACAGCTAGCCCTGGTTCACTACTGCTAATATAGCCGCCAATTATGTTCTCATTATGTATGTGGTGGTGGTCAGGTTTGAAATAAGAGGCGTCATGGTGTTTGGTTTGTGAGAGGAGTGGAGAAGGAAGGCGGATAGAAGAGGGGGAAGATGGGAAGACAGGTGTATGTCGTGGTGTATGAGTTGTGGGGTGGCTGTCAGTGGTGGTTGGGTGGTGGGCGTGTGGTGGCGGGTGTCTGATATGTGGTGGTTGGAGGAGTGATGGCTTTGTGTTGATGATTCTTCATTCTTCATTCTCAAATGCTCTGATAAGAAGAAAGGGGGGTGGGTGTTTTCTTTTTGTTAAAACCGAGTATTGCACGGGCTTTGACTGGCATTGACTACTTAATTTATTTTTATTTTTATTGATATATATGTATCCCAAACCTAGCTTCGGAATTCCGGGACCACCAATAGAAATTTGGACCCAAAGTTGGGATTATCTAGGAATAATCCCAAGTTGGGATTATTAAAAAGAACCGCCCAAACTTCGGATTATTCCTATCAATTTTTCCTATTAAAAATGGAATTCTACACAATTGTGGTCTGTAGCTTTATAATCTATTTGAAAGACTACCTGCTTATGTACGTACGTTTGTACCTCAGAACGTTAAAATGCAATTGGCAAAATAAGGGAAGAAAGCTTCAATATAGCCAACTTGTAAATAAGGGCAAAAAATAATTTATGATTTCAACTCCTATTCCCAATCAGATATAACAAACATGGGAAACAACTTCCCGAGCAACTCCTAAAAAAATCCCATGTCCACACCAAACAAGGGAATGGGAGTTACATATTGAATTCCCACCTATAAACTCCCACTAAAACTCCCACCCCAAATCCCAAGTCTAAACAAACATGTTGTAAAAGTTTAGAATAAATTAACGAGAAGTCATTTGATAATAAACACGTCAAATAACTTTAAAACGAGCAAAACATACTTAATCAAGGAAATAGTCTTTTCAATATGAACATGCCCAATAAAATAGTGATACCAATAGACCTAAATTATTGAGGTGTCACAGACTTCCCTCTTAAAAAAAAACCACAATACCTAGCTAAGTCCTCAAGATTCAATCCAAAGTCTAACACATACGACCCCAGACTTGCTTCTAAGAACTTCCTAATCTATACCAAGATTAGATACAATACACGTACGGCAGAATTCTCCTCGCAAGAAAATACTATAATGCAACACTCAAAAATTTCGCATACGACAAGAATACGATAGTTGTAATGACAATGAGGCAGTAGAAATACCACATACTAACAAGTTTACCACTCACAACACACATGCACAACAATACAAAATTTACACATATACACACAGAGTTAGTCAAGAAGAGTATACTAGAAACACATGCTTTTTACCCTCCTTAGAAACTAGCTTCATCTCGAAGCGATAAATAAGAAAATGACCTCATTCGAAAAGATGGGGATACCTCGCCCGCATCGACTCCTCGGTCTCCCATGTCGCTTCTTCGACATTGTTTCGTTTCCATTGAACCTTTACCAGCTTCGTTTCACCCTTTCGGGTCTGACGCACCTTTGAATCTAAAATCGCTATCGGTGTCTCCTCATACGTCTTGGTTTAGTCCAGCTCGATAGTCTCATGGTTTAGAACATGAGAGAAATCACAAATGTAACAACGAAGTTGTACGTGGAATATGTTATGCACTTCCTACCATACAAAGCTTTGAACGGAGCCATCTGAATAGACGCTTGAAAGCTGTTATTGTAAGAAAACTCAATCAAGTCCAACTTCTCTTCCCAACTCCCTTGGAATTGAAGTATACATGCCCTAAGCATATCCTCCAGAATTTGGTTCGTTCTCTCCGTCTGACCGTCTGTCATTGGATGAAATGCAGTACTAATCTTTAAATCAGTCCCTAAAGACTCTTGGAATTCCCTCCAGAATCTAGATACAAATCTTGAATCGCAATCAGATACGATATCGATAGGTACGCAGAACAGTCTCAATACATGATGCACATATGCAGTTGTTAACTGCACTTTTAGACCACGTGTCCTTCATAGGAATGAAATGGACATAGTTCTTCAGTCGATCCACTATCACCCAAATCATGTTACCTTTTTGCGATCTAGGTAAACCAGTTATAAAATCCATCGAAATCGAACTCCTTATCCACTTTGGAATCTCCAATGGCTTCAGCTTCTCTTGCGGTCTCTTGTGCTCAACTTTTACTTTCTGACAGACCAGGCATTTCGATACAACCTCTTCAATCTGAGATTTCATACCAGACCACCAATATACTTGTCTTAGATCTTGATACATCTTGTCACCACCAAGATGTACTGAATACTTAGTCTCATGCGCCTCCTTCAGAATTCTACCCTTTAGGTCACGATTCGGCGGCACAAAGGTTATTCCTTCAAACAAGATCATACCATCTACACCTCTAGTGAACTTTGCAGACTCGTTCACTAACTTGTCTTGTTAATACTTGTCAGTCCTTTGAGCTTTCACAATCTCCAAGATCAACTCACTTTGAACGACACACGCTTTTATAGTTGCTCCAAGTGCAGCCATCTGGATAGCAAAATTCCTGAACTCTTCTCGAAGTTTCTCTTGACTTATAACCCCTCGGATCGCATGTAAGTACTTTCTACTTCGAGCATCAACAACCACATTTGGTTTTCCTTCATGATACAGAATCTCTATGTTGTAGCCTCTAAGTAGTTCTGTAAACACCGTAATTCATCTGTGTCAAACTCGATGATGAAAGTCTTTAGTACTCGCGTAGTCCGGATCATTGGTAGATGAAATGTTAGTAAGGAGTAAGCTCGGAACTCGAGACGTCTCTCAATTGACGGGAAAAAGTTAAAAGTCGTGTCGGACTGGCGTTAGCACGTGCCGGTGTAATTAGACTCAATGCTTCGAGTCAAACCTAAATCATCAAGTGAGTGATAAAAGCCTTGTTAGGTGGTTAATGAGGCTTAGGCCCGCTTCCCTAAGTCCTTGCATGGACTAGGACAGATTAAGATTAAAAGAAAAGGGAAAAAGGTTGGCGACAAATAGGACAATGTCCGACCAGACATTGAAGGGGTCCGACCGGAGATGCTTAATGTCCGTCCGGACATGTTGATTGTCCGACCTCAGAGGTGCTCTAATTGCAAACAGTTCGGCCGGACATGGGGCGTGTCCGGTTGGGTGTGGCAGGGGGTTGGTTTTGTTATTTTCCTTCCTCTTTTCTCCCATGCGACCTAGAGCTAGGTTTTGTATTTTTCCACTCCCCTATATAAGGGAAAAGACGGTTTTGACCTAAGATGAGGACTTTTTGACACATTTTTATGACCTAATTCCACAAGAGTTCACAAGAGAAATCAGATTTATAGAGTTAGAGTTTGGTTTAGGGCCTCCTAAAAGGCTAGGGTTTGTTCAAGGGAGAGACTTTGAGAGTGAAAAGTGAGCTTCTAAACACATCTAGTCCACCATTGATCCTCCTGTTACTAAGCGATATGACTTGAGGTTTAACTCACAAGCTTAGCTTGTCCCTTTGGTCTTTTACATTGTTATTGTCTTTGTTTTGATATATTTAGCATTGTCAGTATATTTTTAGAGAACTTTTAAAAGCATGCTAGGATTTGTATATGATAATGGCTAGTGTCATGTGGTTAGGAGAACTCTATATTTCGCAAACCCCTAGAAATCATGTTTAGGTTTGTGGATATTGTTCTGCTGTAGAATTCATGTTTAGGATGACTATGGATTAGAGCCATGTTAGGTCCCCTTGTATATATTTGTATAGATGAATGTTTAGGACCATGTTAGGATTCATGTTAGTGTGTTTACGCATGTTTCTTGAGTGGCAAGTTATATCTCTTTGTTTGCGAATTAGAACTAGCATGCCAATGGTGGCTAAGTTGAATATGCTCATCTTTGGATCGCTTAATACAACAGTTGTACTAATCTTGTTAAATGTAACACACAACAAAATGGCCTAAATTAATTCTTGTGCTTAGTAAAGACCAAAAGGGCAACGAGGGTGCCTTATGGCTTCCCTCGTTGTAACTTCGCAATCCCGAACCACAAATCTAGCCTAAGGGTCAAGAGTTGAAGTCATTTGCCAAGGGTTGAAGGAATTAATCGATTAATTGGGTAGATTGACGATCCATTCGATCTAGATCCACCTCCCGAACATCGAGAAAACTATTGTGGTGATACGTGTATGGGCCATGTGGCATCTTTAAATGGCTTAGGTTATTGGAGGCATGTTGAGCATTGGTTTTATTAATTCCTTAAAAAATTAAGTGGCGACTTCCATGTTTTGGTACAAGTATCCGGTTCAGTCACAAGTAGGGGTCAACATTCGGGTCCTATATTTTGGCGACTTCACTAGGGATTGTGAGACTTGAAAAGCACGTTTGTTAATTTGGGCCCCCTTTTGTTGTGTTGTTTGGATGTGTTGTATTGTTTTGAGCATATGCATGAGAGTGGAAAGGAAACAAACTTTGAACCCACGGATAGTGACAACACTCCTGGCCAATCCACACCAGATTGAGTTGGGATGTTGGGGTCATGAATTCCAACTTGTGATGCCTATCTCTCGATCCATTCAATATGAGGGGTTAACTAAGGATATGTCTACTTCCACCTAAAGGAAACCATGCACCTTTGTCACAAGAGCCTATTAAGCAATTCAAGCTCAAAATCCCATTGTGCATTGCTTGTGTGTTATGTTATC
>CAAKMY010054281.1:0-11702 GCA_901111285.1 Corrigiola litoralis
GGGTTGGGTTGCATGGTGGGCTGAGTCATGGGTGGTGGTTCAAGGTGGCTGCGTTTGGGAGGGGGGGGGGCTGGGGATGGGCAAGAGGTAGGGCAGGAGGAATGGTGAGGGGAGGAAAGGAATAAAAGAAAAACAAAAAAAAGTAATTTTTATTTTAATTATTAATTTAGTTGATATATTACAATATATACTACGAATCTAACGGAATCGAAAAAAATAACGTATTTCGTCATCAAGGGGGGTATTCTGGTTTTTCTGGAAAAAACACGGGTATTTTGACTTTGCAATACATCAGGGGTACTTAAAAGAAAATCTCTTGTTTTTATTACGATTAATGGGACCCCCCCCCCCCCCCCCTCTTCTCTTCGCCCCCTTTTGATAATGTCTAAACTAAAACACATGCAGAAGACTTTCACCTTTTCCTGGGGGAATTAGACTCAGTCCAAGGACTCCAAGTGGCCATCCAAGTTACCTGCAAGGCTAAAATTATAAATATGGCTCATTGTTGATTGTCATCATCCTTTAGAACTTTCTCTCATGGTTCAAGAGATACCTTAGATGAGAAAAGGTTGATGGCGACTTGGATGGCTTCACTATACCACGCCTTCTGCTTCACTTGTGATCAAAAGAGATGACTTGATATCCTATCCAGCATTTACCTGCCAGGCTATTATATGGATATTCTGAGATCATTCGCGGTATTAGTTGAACTCCCAATAGGTATACCTAAATCCCCTTCAATAAATTCTCAGATGCTGATAAAATTGTCGTTAGCTATCTGACATCTATACCAGCCGCCTAGATCCCTGTCCTGAACCTTCAGAGAGTTGCATGTACACGCTAAATGTGGATAACCCTAGAGGCTCAAATTATCTTTTGATTAACCATGCAGGGATCCTCTTATTCAAAAAAGTTTTTGTTTCTGTAAAATAAGAAAGTGTGCTGTCAAAGTCATGTGATCTTTGGGAAGGGGTTTTAACCCCCCCTAAAATCCCTTTTCTGATTGATGTCTAAAAAAAAGTAGGTGTCATTTGCAATATCCCTCTTTTTTTTCTCTGAAGATTCTCACCCAAATCTAAAGTCAGAATTTGATTGGTACTTCTGAAGGACTTTATTGAAGAACTCTATTGCAACCATCTGCTTAATCTATGTTTCTGATGCTATCATTAATTGATAGTTTTACTAAATTTCCCGATCCTTTTAGAGAAATCTGTTAGTGTCATCAATTGGAATAATTCCTCTGGACGTGGAGTAAACCAAAATAATTAGTATATAGATTGAAGTTTGCCTTGGACTTCTTGAGGGTATCAAGCTCTATCGTGAGCAAAACCCTATAAATTAGAATAATGCGGCTTTCATGCCATGTGCCATGTTTGTTGATGTCAGTTTGTGGACCATCTAGTCTGAAACATGGCTAACAGTTGTGTTTCTCAAGAGCACTTGTTCTCTTTTCACTCTGTCATTACCATCTGTGGCCTTCTCTTGGTGCAGTACCTATGAGTTTGAACTTCATGATTCATGATTATCTCTTGTCTAATGTCAATCAAGCTGTCACAGCTCTAACCTGCAGTATCTGATTTTGTAGCAATTTTTGGAGGTTCTCCGCCGTGACTTGCTTTGCCGACTTCAGGGCAATAATGCTTGAGGTGACATGTCCTAAGCTATACTGTCAAACGTGGCTGCTTCCTCTTCACTAAGCGGTTTTGTGTGCTTTCTTGGAGGACTGAGATGTCTGACTCTCTGCTGTGGGATCTAAGAATCAGACTTGAAAAGGCTGTTTAGTTCATATACAAATCTCGGTGAAGAGCCAGTGCAATTAATGACACAACACCTATATTCGTTCTTGCGTTAAATTATACATGCTAATTGTATGAATTGGCATCAATTGTTGGTTGAAGGGGCATGTGGTTAAGCTGATTGATTGCTGGAAGCCAGTCACGTAGTAGCGGTCCTTAAAACCAGGGGCAATTTTATGCTTGATTTGAGATAGCTGTTTACATTATGTGCAGCCTCTGAAATGGAGCATATAGCTGTTTTAAATGTAGCAGCGAGCTTCATTTTCCCATATGATGTTGATAGTTATTTGCAGGAGTTAAATTGAGTGATGTCTAGTGTTTCAGTATAGTCGTTTGGCTTTACTGTGTTCTTTTCGCTCCTTGAAAAATGGACCTGTAGAAAAGGGGGTTAAATAGTAGGGAGTCCTTAATCTGAGTAGCAAATGATAATTACTGATTTTCTTCCTTTGCATGTAATAATTAACAGCAATATAGTAGAAGTTGTTGAGGGAGACGTAGTGGAATGTGGTCTAATTATCGGGTAATTGATATTCCCACGGGAATGATGTTCTCTTCCACGGGAATCGATGACTCCATACCTGTTATACCCGATGCAGGAAAACCTGAAACAAGTCGATATGAAATATTTGTCCCTTCTTTCTCCCCACATCTCTCTACCTCTTGAGCAAACAATCCCAAAGCATTGTTATAAAATGCCATTCTAATGACTTCATTTTGAATACCAAATAAAACATCATTTTATTCACCATAAACACCAACAGAAGAGCCTCAATATAAAGATGATGGGTCGTCCTAATTTTGCAAAAACTCCAGTAACCCGTACACATAAAAAGCCATATAAATGAAAACCAAAATGAGAATATGTTGATTCAAAAGAGTTTGGACAACATCATGATAAAACCCCTATAAGTGGAGTATTAAATAGGGAAATTTTCCTATATACCTCTGTGTTATACACAAAAATCTAAAATACCTCCGAGGTTTGATTTTCGACGCAGAATAGCTTTTTTCAGTTTGCCTTTAGGTTAGTTGTAGTTTGGCTAATTAAATCTGTAATTAGACTCAGAATACCACTAATTGAACGATTAAGGTGAGTAGTTTTGGTCATAAATTACATTATTTTGAGGGTATTTATTAATCATTTTTATGTTTGGATACTAATCGGAATTTACAAAACCTCATGAATATTAACTGGAATTTCCCTTTTTTTTTAGTCAGCTATAGTGCCAATCTGATAAAAAATTTATTCATCTATTTTTTAGTGTTTTTATTATTATTATTTTTTTTATTATTATTATTATAATAATTATTATTAAAACGGGAATATTTACAGAAGTTAGATGGTAGCCGAGATACTATCAAGCTCGTACCCCTCTTACAACCAAAAGAGCTTCCTAAACTCTGTAGTCTGTAGTCTGTAGTCGTTGTGCAACCAAAAGCATAGAAGAAAAAAACAGAGAAATCCCAAAAGCATGGAGAAAGCAGGGGATGCTAAACCAAAGAGCGCAACTACTCGACTTTGCTCTCTTTGCAACCAAAGGAGACCTGCCCTCAAACGCCCCAAAACCCTTGAGCAGGTAAAATTTATATTCTCAAGTTTTCATCTTTTTTTTTTTTTCATTTTATGAGCTTATATTATATATATGCAGTGTTTTTACAAGATGGTTTAGCTTAAGATTGCATGTTGTGATGACCCTTTTGTTATTTTGTGGTAAAGATATGTAGGGAGTGTTTTTACGCTGTGTTTGAGGATGAGGTCCATAATGTCATTGTAGAAAACCAGCTGTTTAGGCCTGGGGAGCGTGTTGCTATTGGTGCATCTGGTGGAAAAGGTACTTTCTTTCGTGTTTCGGTTGCTTTTGTTGTTGTGTTCTGGTGGTTTTGTTGCTCTAGTTAGATGATATTGTGGTGGAATTGATCTGTTTTTGGGTGCAAAGATGGTGGTTTTTGTAATAGTGCTGTAAGTAGAACTTTGATGTGGTTTCTTGTTTGGGATGGGGGTAGATTAAGGGAAGATGATGTTGATGCTTGACTGATGTTGAGCGAATTGTTTCTGGTGGGAATGATGGCATATAATAAACTCCCTTAATGGATCAAAGGGACACGAATAAAGAGTTTAGGATCAAAGGGGCGGATCCAAGATTTATAAATGGGGTAGCGACTATTTTATTTTCGCTAAATTTTATGAATTAGGAGTAGCACTTTCTACTCATTAGCTCGGCAACTGATAAAGAGTACATCATTATATTTCAGTGTTAGTGTCTTTTAGATCAAGCAAGGTTGCCGACTCCTTACATATGATGAATTATGATTTATCGTCACCATCACCTTGAGCTTGATATACTTCATAATGCCTGAAAGAATTGGGTGATGGACTAGTGGTTCCATCACCACCTTACACCCCCAACAGGTGTTCAATTCTTAAAGGACCCATGTGGAGGTTCCCTTTTACCTTCCTTGCTTAACTGAGCCACCCTCTTTACCCATGGAAAAAATAAGATAAAAAAGAAAGTAGAGAGAGCCTTAGTGTACCTAATGTGTTTTTGTGAGGAAATGTGGATATCTATCGTAGAGTAGACGAATTCGAGTTGGTGTCCTCCAGGATAGTATATTTAGTATCCTACTATCGTCAATACTTTTGAAACAAGTAAAACTTGGAGGTTTGTGTCTGATTTATCTGAAAGAAACATAAGTTTCAATATCTATTGTCACACACTCATACTTATACTTTCTTAGTAATCTTTGTTTCGAGTCATATGGTAAAAACATGTGATTGTGAGAGTGAAAGAGTACCTTAAAAGTTTGTTAAAAACTTGCAAATCAATTTGCTACGGTCTAACAAACAACTATATCCTAGGCTCTTACATTTCCTCACAAAAAGAAAGCTCATTTAACCTTTTATTTCTCACTCTAGTGATATTTAGAGTGTTGAAGCTTAGTACATTGTAACTTACAGAGCAGGTATACATGCTCCTATTCTCACTCTTCTTGACTGTACTTTTAAAAGTAGGAACAAAAATTTAGCTTTCTTGCAGCTCTTTTAAGGGCTAGCAGCTAGCTAGGGTTTCTAAATGTATATGATAGACGTGAGTTTTCTGTGGGTTGATGAAGCTGATTTTGATGCGTATGGAAGAGAGGGAAATCATGGTTACTGGCATTTCAGTAATCATGGCTGCTGTTCCAGAAATATTTGAACTTTAACCAGTGATCCTCTTTCTTAATAGTTTCCATGTTGGTAAATCCTAACAGCTATTAGTTGAAGTTTTGGAGAATTTGCACTTGACGGAGGTTGGGGATTCTAGACTTTGGACGGCAGATCCTTCGAGTGCCTTCTGCTGTAGGTTCTTTATGTCTTTTTTAATCGTTCGACACTTCCCCCTTTTAGTTCAATTCTGGTCAGTAGTTGGATTCCTAAAGCTCCTTAAGGTGCATGCTTTTTGCTGGACTATGGTCCTGGGTAGAGTAATACTTATGACATGCTCCAGCGCAAGTACTTCCCTTAGCCCAGATGTGTGCGATATGTGTAAGTTGACTATCGAATCTATAAATCATCTATTTCTTCATTTTGATGCAGCTTACACAGCTTAGGTAAGATTATTGGGTCTCAATGTGGAGGAGTGGGTATGTCTTTCACTGATGGGTAATGGGTTTTCTTCATGTCTGTTTTGTTGGTAGGGGAAGTAAAGAAGGCAAGTTGTTTTGGAAGTGTGCGATGTTGGCTATATTATGGACCTTATGGTGTATTTGGATTGAACGTAATTCTCGTTCATTTGCGGGAATTAGTCATTCTTTGGAGTATCTATGGGGTTGGATAGTGTATCTAGCTGCTTTATGGGTAAAGGGTTCAGGAGCTTAGGGCACTCCAATCACTCTCCTTCAGAGGACTTGAGCTCTTTGGTAACTATCTTTTTAGTAAGATTCCTTATCCTAGGACGTATTTTTTGATACTTCCGTCCAAAAAAAAAATAAAATAATATGCTTTTACAACACTGTATTTGTTCCCATATTTTAGCCCTCGAGAAAAAAAGGTGAATATTCTTGCCCAACCATAGTGTTCACTTGTTATCGATTATAAACATGGAATGTGATACTAGCTGGGAGGGAAGTATGGTCATGTGGGTCGCTTGACGAATCTATAGTCGCATGTGCAATTTATTGTTATTTTGTATTGTAGGAGCTTTGATTCCAAAAGTATTATTTTATCCATTTGGTTATTAGTAGTTTTATGTTATCATGGTTATCAAACTTGTGATAAACTATGTAAATCTTTTACAATTATAGCAAGTTGTAGTAAAATTTGAAGTTTTATTTGGCTCCCTTGCAGGCTGCGTGACAGTTTTCTCCATCTGTTTACCCATCAAAAAAAAAAAAGTTTTCTTCATTTGTGAACTAGTGTTGCAAAATTTTTTTCCATATGTTTATACTTTTCGTCGCTTTAATTAAGTTCAAATTATACTAAGAGTAGCGTGAAGAAGGCATTTTCAATAAGTGAATACTTTGTTGAATAACCTAACATAAAATTGCGGATTTTGTTTTGATACTATTTTTCCGAAGTGATTTAATTATCTTGCCTTCAATGCCTTGTGTATCCTTTACGGTCCTTTGCAGTTTATCGCACAAGTTTGATTTGAAATATTCAGATTTTTATCATGTAGTTATCTTACTAGTGTTCTAGTATCTGTAAGGGTTTATAATTTTAGTGTTCATTTTGCTTCCAGATTCCACAGTCCTTGCCTATGTGATGTCAGAGTTGAATCGCCGACACAACTATGGCTTAGATCTCTTCCTATTATCTGTAGATGAAGGCATCACAGGTTACAGAGATGACTCACTTGAAACTGTGAAACGGAACGAAATTCAGGTTAGTCAGTGAGGACGTTAGGTAGTTTTATAATTGTAATGTATTACCCCTCAAGAGTTTATAAAAGACCTTAGATGCAATTCCTTGTGATAAGGTGAGTGTTTTGGCTGTAAACTTTCACTTCTTACCAATCCTGTCCTTCCCTCTTTGTTAGTTCATGGTCTTTTTTTTCCCTTGTTAGATGGTTAGTGTTCTATGGTATGAATGTCACACATATCATGTTTGCAGTGAATACTCCATTCCCCTTTCTGCACTACAATACCGTAATTATCGATGTTTGACTGGTCTTTCCCTCTGGAAGCTTATATCTTTTCTATTAGTGATTTTTTCTACATGAATCCGATCATAGTTTGTAACAACTCTTGCTTTATAACTTTTTTTGGGGGGTTTGAGAGGGGGTGGGTAGGGTGTGCATGTGTGGGGTAGGGCTGGGGGAGGGTGGAAAGATGGCAAGAAAATACGTTGCATTATTGCTTCATCGACCAGGATTGTGAAATTTGTGAAGAACATCAGAAAACTGAACAACGTTTATCACATGCAAGTGTAATTACAGGCTTACAGCAAGGCAATGGCATGGGATATATGCTAATCTTTTTTTTCGAAATTTTCATCGCAGTGGTAATTCGTTAGTCTTGTTTCATTTATGAAGTTTATCCAATTTTAAATCTTTGTAGCCATTGAGGTGAAATCAAGTGGAAATTGCATACTTATCTGTGTTTGGTGCTCTCAACATTTGGATTTTCCCATGCAAGTTCGTTCCCTTTGCCAATTCTTCTTTTTTTTTTTTTGGATGAGGGGNNNNTGAAGTAATGGAGTATAGTATGAATTGAGCGAAAAAACATGGTACTCTTTATCAAAAATTCATACTAATGAGCATATATCCTTTTGAAGAGTGATTGATTTCCTTATTTGAAAGGCTCAAATAAGGGCTTTAAACGAGATCATCTCTAATGCTAGTCCACACGTGCTATTAATGAATTCCTCTTCCTGATTTGCTTGGATGAAGAGAGAAAAAAAATGGAAAGGAGAAGAATAAAAGTCTTTTCGCCCTGTTTGCTTTTATGAACTTCTGATGACAGGAAAAAGGAGAAGCGTTTTAATTGTCCCCCTCTTATCCTTCTTTTAACGTGAAACAGGAAAGAGAAATATTTTGACTCCTCCAAAAAACTTCTTTCCTTTTTATATAAGTGAGACCAAGTCTCACTCTGGACCTTTGGCAGTTCAAGAACAACTAAACAAGCTTCCGATTTTTTTTTTTGGCAACTTTTTGCAGTATAAAGCGACTATTTCACCCTCACTTTGTGATAAAATACTAGTTAGTGGATTGAGGGTCCTACCACTACCCCACTTTACTCTCACATTGCAATTACAAACCCATTTGATTGACTTCCATTGACCCTCTATTATTATTATTACTATTATTTTCTTAAAACTTGTGCTTATTGGTCATAGGAAATTTGGTGTTGAATGGATTGAGTATCTAATAATAATGACCCGTATCATTCAATTAGTTCCATCGATTCGATACTTTATGGGATTAAAATCTTTTGATTTAAATTTCTTATTTTTATCATAAAAAAAATCTCGGTTTCCGTCGCAATTGCGGTTGCGGAAGTATCGTCCTAATGACGGCTGTTGCGACTGAATTGCTGCCCGTATGATCCAAAATATGGATGTGGTGACCTAAAAAGCCCGTACGTACTGACCAATATGTCGCTGTCGACTTTTAAGACCCTGATTTTTATCTATGTGATATGCTGGTTTGTCACGATTTAGCGCATATAGCTCATTAGGATCACTACAATGAAACATCTCATTTAATTATTGGGTAAATGGGTACAACTTTTGTTTGTAATGATAAATGAAAAACCTTGCGGATCCAACACAGAAATAGAAATGATGTTTTTGCTAATTGCTGGAACGTAATAACAACTATTAAGTTCTAAAACTAGCCCTATCGGCAAAGACAAACTCAAGTTCCTACAGCAGAAGCAACAACCTTTGGTCCATTTGCTACGTGTAGGTTAACTTCTCTCTTAGGAAGCTTTCTACTGCTTCTTAGTTCATGTACCAGGTATCAAATACCCAAGAAGTAGAAATAGCAATGTTAATTTATATCATATTGATACCTAAAGTAGAAGTGGAGTTTACATCTCCCTTCTTCTTATCTTCCAAATACTTGGGCAGGTCCTCTTTCAATGGCCATTCCCATTATAGTGGAAGCACTTATGGACAGGAGTAGGACTCAACGACTGCTTTGCCTTTACCTTATCGAACACAACCTTGGCTTCTTGCCCTTTCCAGATTTCTTGAATCCTTTCCCCTTATGAACTATAGTAACTTCCGTCATAGACACAAGCTTGATGTTTTGCTCCAAGGTTTTCAGCTTACCATGCAGCGTTGACAGAGCCTTCTCAAATCCATGTATAATTAAACTCAACCTATAATGATTTAGGTAGTCATAACATTTTGCTGATACCAATTATGACTTGTATGTTTAATTTGATTAAACTTACTACTGAACTAAATTGAACATAGTGGGTCACACTATAAATATCAGATCAATGGAACTAATTAAATAGTATGAGTTATTATAATTAGATAATTAATTTGTAATTATTGATTATCAAAAATGAGAGTTGATAAGAGGAGGTTTGGTCTCACTTGGATAGAAGGGAAAAGAGTGTTTTGAGGAGTCATAATCTATCTCTTTCCCATTTTACGTCAAAGAAGGATAAGAGGAAAGCACTTAAACACTTTTCTATTTTCTCATCTCACGTTCATAAAAACCCACAGAGAAGAAAATAGTTTTCTTCTTCTCCTACCCGTCTCTCCCTTACTTTCTGCTCTCTTCATTCTAGAAAATCAAGAAGGGAAATTGATTGAAAGGTATGTGTGGACGAGCATTAGGGAGGACCTCGTTTGAAGCCCTTATCTAAGCCTATAAAGGAATGAAATCAATCATACTTTGAAAGCACTGATCTATTTAATGCCGTAGGGTGGATTCTCGTTTTTCCGCTCAATTCATATTATACTTGATATTTTTCTACCGAAATTTATGACTACCTAAATTAGACTGAATAATAAGATCTCAACATTTTTATAACTTGTTATGCGTCTGTGAATAATTATTGAAGGACATCCCTAATTGGGACGGTGAGCCGGGGGGTTGTAGTGGTTGGGGGATAAGCAAAATGAGTAAAAAGCATCCAACTAGTAGTCTTAACTGTTCTCTGTGATCTCATGTTTATGTAAGTTAACCATGCTTATTGCATTTAGGTAGTCCAACTGTTTGTTTCCTTTTCCATTTTGCTTTCACTACGTTCTAGTTAAGTGACTTCGTTCTTCTGTTGTTTTCAGTATGGGCTTCCCTTGAAAGTCGTCTCATACAAAGATTTGTATGGATGGACTATGGATGAAATAGTGAAGATGATAGGTTTAAAGAACAACTGTACATTTTGTGGGGTATTCAGGCGTCAGGTATGGCTGTCAGTATTATTTTCTTCATTAATCTTATCTGCTGTCTGCAAGGTCATCATACTTATATTAATTTAACTGTTTCTAAGGCATCTAGCTAGCCCAGTTTTCCATGTCCAAGAAATTAATTTTAAATGTTTATTAGTATTGCCCTAATTTATTTATCTGTTTCCAAGGCCCTTGATCGAGGTGCTGCA
Source organism: Corrigiola litoralis (assembly GCA_901111285.1). Taxonomy (NCBI): domain Eukaryota; kingdom Viridiplantae; phylum Streptophyta; class Magnoliopsida; order Caryophyllales; family Caryophyllaceae; genus Corrigiola; species Corrigiola litoralis. The sequence goes on from CAAKMY010054281.1 coordinate 10,332, forward strand.
ATGTTGAAAGTAGACAAACTTGTTACTGGACATAATGCAGATGATATTGCTGAGACGGTGCTATTGAACATTTTACGTGGTGATATTGCCAGGTATTTACCTCTTATTGATTAGTGTCTTTCATAACAGAGATCCTCAACTTCCATGCTTCAAGTTTATAAAGTGAATTAGTTAAGGGGCTTACCCACAAAAAAATTCAGTGAGCTTTGCGCCTACGACTTTTTGCACGCTAGCAATTTCCAGCCTGTCAACTTGACTGTTTTTTTTTTTTTCATATATAGGTTGAGCAGATGCACCGCTATAATTACCGGGGAAGATGGGCCAATTCCAAGATGCAAACCATTTAAGTATACATACGAGAAGGAGATTGTTATATATCCTTGCATTGAAGCCTTATTTGAGCTTTGCCTGGATTTGCATCTGGCATATGCCTTTAAATAAGTTGCTACTCAAGTTTAAATTTAATATTTATTGTCATCCTCTTAAAACTTGACTTTTTTTTCTCTTTGGAACCTTGACTCATTGCTTACGTATGCATATTTCAAGAAGTTGGACTACTTTTCTACTGAATGTAAGTCGTGATCACATCTCTCTTGTATCACTTTGTCCTCACTTTTGTCTATGGTGATTGACCAACAATCAATAAGTGGTTTAATTTGACCTACAAGTATGGCCTCTCGCATTTGAATGAAAAGCATTGTGTTGCTTTCATTCCTGTTGTTCCAATTTATGTAATTTATGATCGGAGTGCTTCTAGAGTAGATGTAATTGGTTGGAAACTTAAAGACTAATGATGCTATTAGTAATTGACTCTTCCTCAAGCTAAAGTATCGGAATCTGAAATGTGCAAGTATTGGAAAAATACAGCTACCTCACACCAATTTGCTGCTAGTCTTCACTTGCTAAAATGTGTATGGCCTGAGGTCCGCAACTTTGTTTGTGGCAATCAAAGCTTATGTATGGGTAAATTATATCTGCATTTTGTCCTCTGCAAATCTAGCTTTGTTGTGAAGTCTTGATTTCTCTGGTGTTTGTTTTTGAAGATTTTCTATTTTATAAGTTCTCCTTTCAAGAGTCTGTGTGTTGATAGATATTTTTTCATTGTGTGATTGCAGGCATTTACTCTCCAAATGCATATCGCGGTTTTGCACGGGAGTTCATCAAGGATTTGGAGAGGCTAAGGTCTTTATTCACTTTGGCTATCTTCCTTTCATTCTTTACCTGAGCCCTTCAAAAATGTACTTATTCACACGCTGTACTTTGTCACCCAGACCCAGGGCCATACTCGACATCATCAAATCAGGGGAGAACTTTAGGATTTCAACCTCTACAAAGATGCCGGAGCAGGGGACTTGTGAACGCTGTGGTTAT
>CAAKMY010054288.1:0-14891 GCA_901111285.1 Corrigiola litoralis
AAGACCAAAATCATAGACCTCAGGGTGACATAAAAAAAGCGGCCAAACTCAGGGTGATATTAAGAAAAACTCAAAAGCTCAGGGTGACATAAGGAAATATCCCTTTTTTTATTATTATTAATCTACTTTACTTATTTTCACTTATTTTTTTTACTTATTTTTACATATTTTTGTGTGAGTCATGTTGTTTTAATGGTTCAACTTTACTTATTTTTACTTATTTTTACTTATTTTTATTATATTTACTTATTATTCTGAAGTTCACTTATTTTTGCTTATTTTTCTGAACTTTACTTATTCTATCTGAAATTTTCTTTTTTTTTTATGAAAATAAATAGAAATAAGTTGAGAAGAACATGCCTTTTATTTGAAAAACTTAAATGAGACGGTCTCACAAGATTTTGAGTGGGAAGACTTGTAAAAGTACGCGTTTAGCCTTCATTTAAGAGCGAAAAAGACCAAATTGTCCCTCCATTTAAAAGCTCGATACACATTTATGGTGGCGGTGCCGGTAGTTGTGGGAAGGAGGGGAAGTTAGGAATTTAAATTGAGGTTAAGTGTGGTCTTGGGGAGGGGAGAGGAGAGAGAGAGAGAGAGAGAGAGAGAGAGTTTTGCGACACATGTTTTTGGGTGTTGTTACTATACGACGTTGTTTGTATTGTTGGTCATTAGTGTTAAGAAAAACTAAGATGCACGAGAAATTACTTTCCAGAGTCTTAGAAGTGTCATGCTGGTTCAATAAAGGTATATAAATTTATGACTTGACTTGGGCTATTAAGGAGCTTATAGATTTATCTTGCAAATGTACCCAAAAAAATAGCTTGCAAGGACTTCGCTGATTTTATAAAAGTTGACGGTCAATTCCAAGAATTTGTGCTACTTTCCTACCTCATGAAGGGAAAAAACACACTTATTGGCAGGGGCCTAACATTCACAAGGGCACTAACGTGATTTTCCTGATGAAAAACGAGGGTAAAATAGTGCATATAGTGATGGGGGCCTCTATTTTTTGATATGTAGTGATGGTAAGTGGACATTTTTCTCATACCGAATATGAGGCTATCATATCGCTGGTCTCACCATAACGTTTGGTGTGACGACCTATGAAAATACTCATATATCCTTTATTAAGTATCAAATAGACCAAATTATTCCTCCATTTAGAACCCTAAATACTCATTTAGCCTATAAATACCCCCCTCATAATCCATAGTTCGGGTTCAGATAATTCAGAGGCTGAGACCACTATGTCTTTTTCATACTTCTCACAACTCACTCATCAAAATTTCAGACTTAATCACGACTAATTATAAGGCATAACAAGGCATTGTATGAGAGCACAAGCGCTCTTATGCATAACTAGTTGACCCCTAGAATTCATAAGCATAATAACTTAACATAGTTGAGTACACATTACTCGACCATGCCGAAAGATCGTTCTAGATCCCTTTCCACAAGGAAATCCATTACATCTAAGCGATCGACATTACTGTATGTCTCCTGAGGGCTCCTTTTACTAAATATATATATATATTTTAAGTAGATTTCTCTTGTTTATGCTTAGATCCTAAATTTTTTGTATGTTGAATAAGTGATCACCTAGATATTCAATAAAATTGTGTTACTTTTCCCTACCTCGTGAGAGAAAAGAACACTTATTGGTAGGGGCCCACTATTCACAAGGGCACTAACGTGATTTTGATGATAAAGAACGAGGAAAAAGTTGTGCCTAAAGTGATGGGGCCTCCTTTTTTGTGTATTCTATTGGTGGTAAGTGGAAACTTTTCCCATATTGGGTATGAGGCTATCATATATCCGGTCTCACCATAACTTTTGGTGAGACAACCTAAGAAAATACTCAGTTATCCTTCATTTAAGTACCAAATAGACCAAATTATTCCACTAATTAAAACCCTAAATACCCATTTATGGTGGCGGTGGTGACAGCGATGGGAGGAGGTTAGGGTTTTTGTTGTTATTATTATGCGTCAGCGTTAAAGATGAGTTCATACTCAAAATTAATGGCCTTGTTCCAGCAGCGACCACTTTGGCTAAATGGTCTATATCTGGTAAGATGAATGTAGAAAAGGCATAAGGTCTGTTTAGAGAAAGTGTTGCTATGTAGATTCTCTTAAGGCCTTTGTTGGTTGTAGTGATCTTTCCTAGACATTAGGTTATAGCAGCTTTTGCAGCTAGAAATGCACTACTTACATATGATAATATCCAGTGATGTTGGTTCCAGATTGCAAGAAAGTGTAGACTGTGTGGTAAAGCTTTTAATCATATAAGATCATTTACTCTTTCAATGTTCATTCTCACACAAGGTTTGGTCATTTGTTAGCTTGGTTTTAGCCGGCACTGCTCCCTTTTGCTCGAGAGTTGTACTGGATATATAGATGCATCAGGGGCAGAATTTGTTAGGAAGAGGACATCAAATCCGCGTTTGATGGTGTGATATTTGAAGTGCGACCGACATGAAGAAATTTCGAACATTTGCTGAGACATGTAGAACAAAACTGCAAATCATTGAAAGTGTAAAGCCCTTTGCCAATATAAGGCGTAGATGTGCTTAGTGAGTTTGATGTATATCTTAGTACGCTAGTCTAGTACTTAGCTTATTTCCTAAGGGTTGATTTCCTTTTTAGGAGCTTTTTTTATTGGACTTTGGATTGTATTTTTACACAAATTAATGCTAATCCTAACTAATCCCCTTCCAATTTTATTTTTTTCAATTGTACAATGTAAAATTACTACCTCATTTTTACTTGCTCATTTTCGTTAATAGTACATAGCAGTTTTACATAACATGTCACAAGCATTCATAAGGACAACATCATCATATATCTAATTTTGTTTTGACAATACCATTTTTTATCCATTTTGTTGTCGTTCAAAGTTACACATCAATTGTGGCACAATGTGCTAGCTTGGGTTGGTTGCTCCAAGTCATCCCAAACTTTGAGGACTGATCTCAAATGGTTTGAGAGGAATGTCAGATGTAGAAGTTGGAAGAAGAGGCTCTTCATATGTGCCTCAAATGCTACAGTTTACCACATTTGGTTTGAGAGAAACAGTAGAGTGTTCAATGTGACAGAAGTAGTTTAGCTTGCATTATGAGGAGATATAGTTATGTGTTAGTGTGGGGATTTATTTCTGCTCTAAACTTTGTGATGAAGCTGCAATTTCGCATGTACTAGTACATTAGTTGTGATTTCTCAACTCTCCTTTGAGTTGTACTAGGTTATATGGATTTTGTAATTGAATGAAAATTCCTCTCATTCTCCTTTAAATTAGTTACACATGCAAAGCACGTGCCGGTCCACCTAGTATTGCACTAAATGTCTATTCGGGGGTAATTAAATTTTAGCTTTACCTTCTAAAAATAAATTGTTTTTCTCGGTCCAAATAGGTATTCCCCATTTGCTTTTTGACGCTACTAAAAATCATATTTTGGCCTTAAATTAATCAAAGAAATATATTGAAAAAAAATAATAAAATCAAACTATATAAAAATATTGTTATTTACAATGTAAAAATAATAATTTTGTATTTTTTTTCAAATATATATCTTTATTTATTGTTCATCAAAGTATTCCCTCAATACACGTGAGAGAGGAGATGAAGCAAGTTACTGAAAAAAGTATCTCACCTCACTTACGCAATAACGTTGATTAAAGAATCACCTCATTATGCTGATAAAAAATAAATAGAGCAAATATGTTGGGACAAAGGGAGTACTATTTTGTGCATAAAAGCAAGTACTTTTCTTTTTCATGTATACGCATTCATATGGTAACTAATAGTATGTGCATCGAAAGTTATGATCAGTATTACGAGCTAAGAGAAAATCGAGTTGATACTCTTTGTTTTTAGTTGCAAAATGTGTTTTCCCTTTGATAGAAAACTCAAAAGTATAGAATAAAACAAAAGTTTGAATGTCTATGAAGAACAATAGTTGATAATTTCTTTCTTCTATACGGCTAAATCCATATTTTAAATTTAGATAATCTCAACCTTAATTGCTATATACGTCCTTATATCATCTAAATTCGGCTAGAGTCCCTGCCAAAGATATATCGCCTCATCCAATCAGAAACCACCAACATCCTTGTGCGCCAGCTGACTAATTTGCTGCAGAAATTACATTGGATAACAATTTATCAATTAAAATATTACAGAACATTTAGAAATTACTCATAACACTAACACAAACACTTGAATGAAATAATATAATATTAAATTATTATCAGACATATGAGTATTAAGAATAAAATATGAAGATTTTGAGATAAATGGTAAGCTTTCAAATATAACTTATTAATTTTAATTTTTAAATGCTCATTTTATTTTTCAAAAGCATACATTTTTATCATAAAATAACATACGTCTGATGTCTTATCCACGGGTTTCTCAAATTAATAAATGAGAAAAGGCAAAACAAGAAAGGGAAAGAAAACATTTACCTAGCATAAACAGAATACCACAACCACTGAGTGCTTCGACCATAAATCACATAATCACCAGGAAGTTGAGCTGCAGTTTGTTCACCACCCAAAGGAGCAAATTGTCCCAAGTGCCTGTACCTTTAATTATCACAAAATTAAAAGAAAAATTATAAAAAAATATTAGTAGTATGAGTTAATGGTTGTCTACTTTCAAAAGTGCTACATAGTATAAAGTGTAGAACATTTGACCATAAACAAGAGAAAGATAATCTAAGACAACTACAATAAGAAGTATATGACATTTACAAGAAAACATTATTAAGCATGTGTACCTAAATGGATGGAATCGATGACGTCCTTCTTTCCTGGTCCTCAAAGGGCCCTCAGGGTTCTTCTCACAATCCTCCATTCGATTAAAGCAATCAGCAAGATATGCCCCTTGTTGAGCAGCCACCTAAGATATTTAAAAATATAAGTAAAGTCTAAAATCTTTGTAGACTAAATTTCTACGAATACGGAAATAATTTTTTTAATACAATTAAGTCGTATCAGGTAACTTATGAGATCGAGATGCCACTCATATGTTGTTAGAAAGAGGCAAGTTTACATCTATAATCCTTAATGTGGGATGTTGTTACTTTAGATGTGAGTATGAGCTAGTTTGTAGAAATTTAAATTAATGCTATGAGTTATAAGTTCATTATTAAAGACGTCTTAGGGGTAAGGTGTTAACCTGAGCCGTGGCTGGCAAATTCTTCATCTGGGCATCGACCTCTGACAATGCCTTCTTAAATGTGGAAATGTCCACTAGAGTAGATTCTTGCTTTGCATCATTCCCCTGGGCACTCTTTATTAGATGGACAATGTCCTTAAACTGGTTCCTCTTCATATAGATCTCTATTTGAGGATATCTTTCAATAATATCCTTGATGACAGTCTTAAGTTCTTTCACATTCAGAGAGCCACTGTTATCCTTGTCTGCCTTCTTAAAGATCTCTACCACATCTTCCTGAATACACAAGCAAGTAAGAAAATACATCTCACTTTACCTTATTGTCTAATATAAAGAACAAAAATGCACCACATGTATAAGTTAGAAGTATTTCCTGTAATTTTTTTGTTGGAAGGATAAAAGATTCACCCAAAAAAGCAAGTCAAATATCAAAATATCAATTGTTTACTATAATTTTGACTAATAAATTAATGTATTTTTGGTAATTAGGCATGTCTATTAAATAGAGCAAACGAGAAAAAAGACTATTCAAATGACATCTCATTAAAAAGCCAGAAGCTTATATAAGCAAAACCCAAGAGCGAAGGATGACTGGACCATGACTGATAAAAAGAAACCCGTCGTAGATACAACGGATTCCTTCACTATAAAAAACTAATCAAGATTATGAAGTACAAAAGGTCATTCTTAACTTCAGCTTAGTCAAGTTAACTATATTATTCATATTCTAGAGTCTTGTTATTCAATGTCATTCTAAACTACTATTAGATGATACAAAAATATCTCATAACTACTCTAGTTGTTTTGTTTTGCTTTACAAATAATTTACATCATGACTCTACGTTGTTGAATTGTGGCACAATAAAAGATAAACTCACGAGAGAAAATATTAAAAGAGAAAAACATAAAATGGTGCTTACCATGACTCTACGTTGTTGAATTGTGGCACAATCACCCAAAGCATAAATGTAATCGGTACCTTCTACCCTTAACCACTCGTCAGTTGATAGAACACGCCTATTAGCCTGTCATTAGACAAAAGGGATCAACACTAAACTCCATAATTGCCGAATCAAAGCATTTATTAGAAATTTGTCAAATTCAATCCAAGAAAAGTGAATTGTTAGCACGAGGATATAATTATACTAAGGAACATCACCTACCTGTCCAATTTGCTTCATGAACTCCATGACCACAGGGCGAGTTCCAATACCTGTAGACCAAACAATCATTCCATACGGTACTTCAGCAACGTTACCCGTGGCCCTGTCCTTGGTCGAAATATGTTTATCAGTCACTTTAGTCACCATTGATCCTAATCTAACATCAATACCATCTCGCTGAAATTTCTTTTCAGCAAAATCAGTGATTCTTTTATCAAACCTGAAAAAAAAAATAGTGGAGAAATTAAAACACTAGATCATATAATGAATATGTTGGCATGAACCAACTTTCAATATCATGGGCTATATTGTGTTAAAATTATGAAGAGTTGGTTTCTTAGCTTACATGTTTAATATATGATCAGCGGCCTCAACGAGTTTTATGTTGACTAAGGGCGTTAAAGTTGGGTAGAGCTTAACCATGTCTTCATTGACAAAGTCATGCAATTCAGCAGCAAACTCAACACCTACAGGGCCTCCTCCAACAATGACAAATTGCAAGAGTCGTTGCTTCTGCTCCTTGGTTAGATGGGGAAGGCTAGCCTTCTCAAAGCAGTCAACTACTGTTGTCCTGATTCTTTGAGCTTCTTCAACTTCCTAATTGATAAGCAATGCGGTAAAGACCTTTTTTATGTTTCAAGGTTTTACAACATCTTTTAGAGCATATTTTGAGTTTTCCAAAGAAATAAATTTGGAAAATAATTATATGTTTCAATTAATGCTTTGTTATAAAGTACACATGATTACCTTGAGGAAGTGACAATTTTCCTCAACACCAGGAGTGTTAAAGGTATTAGATCGAGCACCCATTCCAACCACAAGGTAATCATAATCCACTGTGAATTCTTGTTTCCCATTCAGTAGCTTATTTGGGGTAGATCGACAATATACTTTCTTATTAAGTGGGTCAATTTTGTAGCATTCTGCTTCCTCAAATTCAACATTAATATTTTTCTGCAATCACAAAACTTTATGAGAAGTAATTAACCAATGAAAATGTCAATTGCAATGAAAGTATTAAGTATCCAATCACAAACACTCTAGCTCTGTTGTTTTAAATTCCAAAATCACACTATCAACAAGTAGTTGTGTCTATGTAAACACATACACCATAAGCAAATATTCGAACTCACTTTCATTGACATAAAAATTTATCTTTTTCATTTCATCATTATTTTCTAATATCTCTGAATAAGGAACTTCTAATGTTGTTTGAAGAGTTCTTCAATATTACAAATTTGTAATCAAAGGAGCATACCATGATTCGAGTACAATTTGTTAATGGAAATATTTTAAAATGCTAAATGAACTTGTCATGTTGTTTAGATTTTAATAAGATAACAAAAATAGTTAAATTTAAGATAGCACAGTGAAATATTCACTATTATCCAAGTTTAATTTTTGAATAAATAGAGGCAGAAGTGGCAAGAAGAGGCAATTTAGAGCGGCATTAGCAGCTTGTGTATATGAAATTTCGTGTGAGAGGAATTACAAGACCCTTACAAATGTAACTAGAAGTGATGACGGTTTTATTGCTTCTGTGATATCTATTGTTGAGGCTAGACTTGATTTGTAGCTTGTTTTTTCTTTATTGGTTGTAACTAGTGTTACTTGTGGCTATCTTGGTTCCCAAAACTTTGAGTTATATGATTTAAGGCTGTCATTTTGAGGCTGTCATTTTCTCATAGATTAATATAATCTTCTTCTTGCTTCTGAAAATTTTTGAATAAATAAACATACTCCTAGTTTATTTGTTTCAAACACTTGTATTCAACAAAAAAAATTGGAACATGGGTTCTTTCCCTATTTTGCACCAAAAATTTAATAAAAAAATTGGAACATATAGATGACTCTCCAGAATCCTGACCTTCCTGGCAATGTTTCGAATAGGCTCTACAATGCTACGGGCTTCAACTGTGCCACACGTAACGCTAGGCAAGAGAGGTGTGAAGGCAAAATAATTGCGTGGCGAAACAATTTGAACGTCATATGATGAATTCTTCAAGTTCTTTATAAAGCTTGTGCTTGCCCAACCTGTTCCTAGCACCAACACTTTCTTCTTAGGACCCCCGTGGATGATTGGTGTGTCTGCATATGCCTTGTATGCATATGTTCCACCTCCAGTAGTACTACACATCAAAGATAGTTATTCACCATTCACTACCTATAAATCATAATAACCACACTAAAACATGTTTTTCAACTGGGTCAATTCGACATGTCAGCAAAATAACATCCTGAATCATAAAAAACTTGGTCATTGACAACTTTATAACTCTATATCTATATAGATGTGTGCTTTAATGCATCTAATGACTTTCTATTAAAGTGAATAGAAAAAAAAATATACAAAGAAAAGATGAAAATAGAAAGTTAACATATACTAGATATTATCGTTGTCGGGAATATGCTATAGTCATAGTGTTAAACTATACATTAAATAGAATTGAGAAAACGAAATAGAAATTGAATGACGTAGTCATCTTAATTTACAACACAGTTTTATACAAAAACTTGTCTTAGTACTACCCACCAAATATTCTTATGTGCAGTGGTACGGTTTATGCTAAGAAAAGATAAGTTGTTTTACATTAGAGTATGAGACCTTAAAACTAACAGTTTTAACACTCACCGCGATATACCTTGAATTCTCACTCTATCGTAGATTCGTATTGCCGTTGATATAGGCATTATTGACATATCGAACATATGAAATGCATCAAATAAGAGAAAAATAACTCAAAACAAAACTAATGGCATTCGATGAGTGCGACTCAAATTAAACAAACATGTATAGACATTGGTGAAACCAAGATTGAATAGTAGGGGGTCTAAAAGTAACAACTAAATTTAAATTATTGAACTTAACTTAAAGCATATAACGACTATATTTGAGTAATAGTGTCAATAAGAAATGTGTGAATACGATTTCTTAATCTCCTAGAAAAAAGTGTAAAACATGACACTAAATATTTTTAAGAACAATTTAACTAGATATGCTATAATTTTGTAAATTAATTGATTGTAGGATAAAAACATCATTATAGATAGCTTGCTTATTATCTATAAATATAATCAAATTAAGAATTAATTAACTGTCGGTACCTTTAAAATGTATTATTGGAAATGTGAGAGGAATATATCTAAGACAAATTAGTAAAATTAAAAGAAAATAAAGTTACATGTAATTAAATTCCATTTTTATAGAAGGTTGATGAAGAAGGACTGAAAATAATAAACTAAGATATCTATCTATGCTATATCATTTAAAAGGTGTTGCAAGCCCAAGAGCCTGCCACCTGTTATGAACATCATTACCACATCATTGCCAACTTAGCATACATTAAAATCATGTTTTATTATTATTTATATTATTCTTAATGATAGAATTATTAATTATTAACTAAAAAACTAATATTTATCAATAACATAAATTATACTAATCCTTTCAAATTGCATTCTTCTACAATAATATTAAACCAAAATTATACATATAAATTAGTATAATAAAGACCACAAAAATAAATGGACTCATAAAAAAACTTTTAGTTTACTATATATAATAGCCAATAGACTGCTCACTAATGATGTTTGATGTACACGCACATAAATTAGGTAGGGGATAAAAGGTCACTTCATATCTTTTAAAGTTTAATATATATATTACAATAATCAGATAAAGCATATACCCAAAATATAAACTGCTTCACCGCTATCGCTGTTATGTTCATCCTTTTTTTCTTCTCTTTAGCGATGATAAGTCATATCTTCATTACTATACGCCTACGTATTAACAAATCATGAAAAATTTATTGGTACCTATGGCCCGATTTCTAACTCCTCTATTGTGCATAGATTAAAAGGTAACAAAAACCAATCAACCACTCAAATTAGTACACTATAGATGATTAACTAACAAATTTATCGTGAACAAAGTTCATGTCTTTGATAACCCTTCATAATAGTAGATCTTGACCCAACAATATAAATATAACACTTCAATGTTGTTTCATTCTATAAAAAGGTTACTGCAAAGATACAACCCAAAAGTTATTGTAGGAGAAAAGTGGACATCGTAGACATCCTTTCACAATAATAGAAAAGTATGCCCATGCAAATCAAGTACAAAAATACACATCAGTTAAATACTTCACATAAGTTTCACGATTATAACTATAACAAATAAGATACATGTATAAAGAGAGAGGAAAAGAGAGTAAACCTGACAATAGCCACAGCAATAAGAATACGAGAGTTTGCCTGATAGAGTTTGGAGGCTCGTTGGAAGAAAGAAGACGATGCCATTGTTGTGAGAAAAAACTGAACTTGTGGTAAAATATAGTTAAAGAAAGAGTATTATTAAAGGGGAATGAAAAATGAGAAGGAAATATTGCAAAACATGAGGCGAGTTTTATGTGGGCTTTGTACACACCGGCTTATGAGGGGTTTTTTTAACTTCATTTTCAGATCTATGAATGATGACTTTTTTTGTATTCCTTTTATCTCCACTTAATTAGGCTTAGTTTTAGTTTTGTGTTGTGAATAAATTAATCACCTTTATACTTATTCCTTTATACCGTTTAAACTACATTTGTACTTTTTTAAAAAACATTTATGACATAAGGAAGATAGTGTAAGTAGAAAACTCATCGTACAACATTTAAAACTCAAATCATCTTGTCATAGGGTGGTTTTATTACAATGTGTTATTGATAAATTAATACAACATAAACTTTAAAAAAGAATCTAATTCGTGACTCGGGCCAACTACATAAACTACTAACTTTGATAAAATAAGAATGTTGATAATGTACATTATTTTTGAAGTAACAAAGAGGTGTGTTTTCAATAATAAAATTCGAATAGCATGTACATCCATCTCTATTTAGATAAAGAATGTGTCCTATATTATTTTCTTTTTAAATTGACTTCTTTTATTTGCAAAGTAACCTCGTTAGCATTTCCATTTCTGTTGAGACTGAGCATGATGAGCTCAATGAGTCAGAAAACATGTTTTTTTTTAAACTTTTGTCTACTACAATGAATGAAATGAAATTATCCGCTTTGGCTTGTTGTGTTCGTAATTAATCCTCTTCTAGTTGATCCCCATGATGCTAATGATGAATTTTCAAAAGAACTAATTAAGACATTTAATAAACGTGAAAATAATAATGCTATTATTGAAGAGACTAGAAAAGATTAATTTCGCTTGAGATGGTGATCATAAAGAGGTTAATATTGGTTCATCACTCTCACTTAAGATAGGAAAATTTTGCTACATTGTTGAAAGAGTTCACAAATGTGTTCACGTGTTTGTATAGAGATCAGACATGAATTGATTCCAAAATTACTGAGCACACCATCCCATTGTATCCAAATACAAAGCCCGTCGACCAGAAGCTTAGATAGTTGAAGTCGGAATGGGCCCTTAAGATCAAGAAAGAAATAAGAAAACAACTAGAAAAGCGATTTCTCTAGGACGCGTATGGAGCTAAAAACCCGAAATATCATCTCGGTTTCTTGTTTACTTCACCAAAAGGAATTGCAAGCTATTTGTGGTGTGTAGCGTGGTCTGGAGGCATCGCAATGCAAGTAAAGATGGGTTGTGGCATGACGAGTACATGGACGATAATTTGTTTACATCTAAGCTTAGTATTTCGCGCATGACTTCACGAATGATAATTACAAGTCCCAGCGCTAAGATGATACTTATAATAATAATCATTAAAAGCAGTGCTAACTTGATTACCTTCATAATTTTTCCAATATTCTGAAAATTCTTTCTTTAGGCAATGATAGCATGAAAGTAAGATGGATTTTCATACATACTCTTCAGGTGAAATTTTTTTTAGCCGTATTAGCAAGAGAGCTAAGCTGAGCCTTATGAATAAAAAAATATGCCTCTCTAAGGGATTTGACCGAGCTTGAAGAGCAAACATTATAGGGGTCATTTTGAAGAGCAATTTGAGCAACCTCCAAATAATCCTTGCTTCCAATGACTTTATCTTGAATATTATTATACATTTCCCTGTGAAGCTCTTGTGAATAATATTTGACAGATTTCAACTTTGACATCAATTTATACATGGGAGTATCTTGCACATAGTTATTTCAAGCAGAAGAGACTACATCCCAAAAAATTTAAGTCAACAACCCAATAATTTAGAAATTGAAACGGGCCAAGCCTTTTCACAACAGGACACCCCTGATCAACAACCACTGGAGAGTGGACAGACAATTCTAAAGGCAGAATTTTAGCAAAACAGTTGCTAAAACCGTCAATCCCAGCTTTAATGACCAAGGCTCTATCCAATTTGACCAAGCTCGGCGGAAATCTTGGTTATTAGTCCAAGTGAATTGGCATCCAATATAATTGAGATAAAAAAAATACAAGCCTTAGTGACAACTACCTGAAAGTCATCAATGTCCCTCTGGATGACACCAAGATGTCTTTGCTTCTCAACTTCAAATAGAGTGACATTAAAATCACCAGCAATGAGCCAAGGCTCAATTAGAAGTCTCAAGTTTGAGAGTAAGTTCCACAAATGATGTCTTTCCCCACTATCATTTGATCCGTACACAAAAGTACGGAAACAACCATTACGACTTCACGAGAAGAAATCCTAGTGATTTTAGAATACACATATTGAGCCCTTCCCTCAATAATATCCAACTGGATGTCTTGAATCCTGCAAATGCCATTGCAATGCTTAGAATAATTACAAAATACACAAAAACTACTAAAGTTTCTTCTTATTCTATTTATAGTTTTTTTTCCCTTTTCCCAGGTTTCGAGAATTGCCAAGACCTCCACCTTCTACAACCTAAAGAAGTTTATAAACTTCTTACTGTTTTAAGGGGTTATTTAGACCCCTCATATTCCATTGTGCATCATGGATAAAGGTCAGGTGGTTTCCCACCACCTCCTTCTTCTTGAAAAACAACACTAGCAGAATTAACTTTAATTTCAATCTGAGTTGAGGGAACATGCTGCTCAAATATATAGAAAACTCCCACTTTACCCTCTGAGTCCATGGCTTCTAACACTTGGAACCTGTTAAAAGAAGTTCTCAGTTCTTGTGCATCAGTCTTCTAAAGAGACATCCTCTTTTTGATAGTCCTAAATCCTTCATAGTCTTGTTCACCATTCACTTCAGCGGTAACAAGAGTAGGACTTGCATTGGGCCTAACTTGAATCTCAGGCTGATTCCAAGGCTAAGCAAAAGTAATAGCAATCTCAAGCTCAATTTGAGGCTCGGAAGACTTTGGATTCTTAGCTTGCTTGAATTTACCAGCAATAAGGCCCTTATTTCCATAAATCTTATAGTAATATGGCAACCTTTCATAGCTCACTTTATGCATCTTGAAACATTCATATGGAGTTGAAATAGGGACCTCCTGAGGATGCTCTTTTGCCAAGTCCACCTCAACCATTTTTCTAGAAAATAACTTGTCGTAAGAGGTTGTAGTTGTATCTGCATAAAAAGGACTTCATATCCTACTAGCTATCTTACTTAGCACGACTTATGACCATAGAAAAGGGTTCAAGTGTGGAAAAAGAACCCATACTGGGAATGTTGAAACACTATCAAGCTCACTACTAAAAGATGGAGTCCAAACCATTAGCATTAGAGCACACAATCGAATATGAAAACGAGTCATCCCTTTTAAAAGTATTGAATTTTTGGTCTAAACCCAACACTTGGACGACAAGTGTGTGCTTCCATTGCTTTAGATTTTCCTCTATTCCACAATCTTAATCACAACAAACTCTATTTCGGAAAGAATATCCACCTTAAGCAATCTCATACCCACATTACTTATCTTAGGCTTATTTTAAGTATTATGCTTATAACAAATTTTACCACCATTACCTGAGCTGCCATTAGACTTATTAACCGTTCCAGGACTCTAATCAGAATTCTAGTCAGCGGTAACCAAATTTTTTAGTACTATGACACTGTCCAACATGACTAACTTCAGCCTCAGATGGCTCGAGAATGCCAAAACCCCTCTATCAGTTGATTTTCCTACATGTTCCACTTCATTTTCCTGACAGGCATCAACAGTAACAACCTTATCTTTCGAACCATTTCTAGAAGAATTGTCTACCGCATGTTCAAGAAAATCATCAAACACGAGTTTATCAGGAAAGAGTTTGCATTATTATCTAAGCTACCATCATCAGAGTTGGCAGCAATAGGAGTATTTTGTTTTTTAACAGGAGGACGACCTCTATAATGAGTTATTTTCGTCATTAGAGTAGAAGGGAAGCTAGTTGGAGGGAAGGTGGAGAAGAAAATCTCTCATTTATCTCTCTATTTTTCTCTCACTATAAAAAACTCAATCACTTGTAACGCTTTCCTTGGTTAGTTGTTGGAAGTAATGGCTTTCAAGCCTTGCTTTTCTTCTTTATTGTTTGAGTTGGTCTCTTGTCCCACAAAGACAAAATATAGCCTTGTTCCTTTGTATATATTTGTCTTCCATCTTACCATGTTCAAGTAACAAGCCTAGAGGGGCTTTTGTGGGAGTGGGCCTTGTTGGGCTAGA
>CAAKMY010054319.1:0-11916 GCA_901111285.1 Corrigiola litoralis
CCGTCCCCCAGAACCACGACCCGGATCGTGGGTCAATTGCGCACCAAAATCTGGGCGGATTGCAACCAGCGACCCATCGAGGAAAGGAGATATGCGGTCATTGCTTTGTTGTATCTCGTATCAGAGAAAGGAGGAAGAAGAATGAAGAAGCCGCTGAGGGAGAAGAGAGAAGTAATGAGGGTGGTGTTTTATTAGGGTTTTAACTTTTAAGTATTGAAGTACTTAATTGTCCTTGTATTTAACATTATTGTGTTGAATGAATCATAATATCCCTTGAAAGTTGAAAACATGATATTGGCTCTTACACCAGTTTACCAGTTTTACAACTTACAAGATGATTTTTTTTAAACTTTTTTTTTAATTTTAATTTGCCATAAGTTGGATAATTGTTGATTAGTTATTACCCAAATTATTATTAATAAAAATAAACACATATTTCTAAAGACCCAAAACTAGCGAATCGGATTCAATGTGATTCCCTAGCGATCCGAGTTCCACATTTGGAGGGATTCGCAAACCCGACCCACGAATTCGATCTGAGCAAAGTGCGAATCTGGTAACCCTGGTTGTGTTGCTTCTTTTAGCTGTTGAAAATTGAGCCTTTTTTAAATCCAGTGTTGTATGATAGTTGTATTCTTGTGTCATTTTATTTTAGGCCGGCGTGCTTAAAGCCTATAACTTACATTTGTTTGCTTGAATCTCCAAAATTTATCCAAATGTAACTGACGAGGTTAGTTAGGGGAGGGGGGAGTCGTCTGCTCATCATAGCTTTAGCTAGAATGGTGTGGCAAGTATTACTTTGTATCAATTCGCTCGTTCAAATTCTAATTGATTTGTAGAATAATGCATGTATTTTAATTTTTTTTTGAAGATAATGCATGTGGTTCAAAGTTCAATGTTTGGACCCAACCCACAGCAATTGGATCTTCTTCGTGTAGTCAAGTAGCAGTGACTACCTCAATTAAGCCTCATAATAATTTTGTTTTATTATTGGGATTGATGACTAACTGGAAAGTAGAAGGGGGACTGTTAGCTGTATGGTGCGTGTGCTCTTATTTGGGTCATGTTTTAATCTTTCATGATACATAGTCGAATACATTGTTAAGATTTTATCATATATATTGAAAAGTTCAGTACATATCAATGGAAATAGGTGGATGCAATTGCATGCCATTATATTAGAGATGGTTAATAAGAAAAGAAGAATACTGTTGATATCACTGAAATGACTTTGTACTTTTGTCAGATGTATTCGATATAATTGATCTTAATTTATTAATTCCGCTGGATTGCAGGTCGTCAAAGTTTGCTACCCTGGTTATGACACAACTTATTGTAGTTGCCTCACATATGGTAGTTTCTACTTCCTTTCATATATTCCCTTATGTATAATGTTGCTGCCAAATTGCGCTTTGTAAGTATGATTCTTGACTTGTGAAGGCTGGATTGGGACTTCCTGAGAGTGACGCATGGCTTATTATTGAAACCATAGCAGAAAAGAATAAAATTGGATATAAGCAATTTGTAAGTACCAATAGCTTTTGTCTTTTGATTTTATCTTCCCTGGTTTCTTTGCTCAGATGCGTTGTGTACTTGTGTGTCAATTTAATGATTATATATTACTATTGTAGCCAAAATTGTGAAGACAGAAAATGCACCAAATCATGAAAAGAAAACTAAACACTTTCAAATATTTCTATCCTTAATACTTGGTGAGAGTCCCCTGAAATGGGATCTAGGGAGGACGGCATGTCAGTTCGCCCTAACAAGTAGGGAGGCTGTACTCATCACCTACAGCTCTCTCTAAGAAAAATAAAAATCCTAAACTAGAAACTAACTACTCCAATATCTTAAGAACTAGTGTGGGCCAATTTACTAAGAGTGAGAGCGATACTATTCGGTCACTTTTCCTCACTACCAAGACAGAAAGCAGTGTAGGGAATCTGGGAGGCCGTCTTTCTGGAATGTACTATTGGTGTAAAATGCCAATTCGACTATCCTGGGAATTTTAATATTTTTTAGGAAAAATGATAAAAATAATCTCTATTATGGACGGGGTCAAATAGAAAAATTTCTATTATTATAATGTACACAAATTATTTCTACTTTCCACTATGTTACAAAATAGGTCCGCTACACAGGAGTTCCATTTTCCTGCCAAATAACAAATGAAGTTACTATTATACCCTTTACCCTCTTCCTTTCCCTAACCCCCTCTCCCACGACATCTTCATCCCCAACCTCCCTCCTTGCTTTCCCCAATTCACGACCCAACCTCACTCCATTCCCTACAGCCCCAACCCTCTCCTCCTTCCTTCTCTCTCTAGATTACCATAGGATCAGCTTGTCGTGGGTGGTGGGCTTTCCGTGTTTAACATTTCCTGGTTTTTTTGGTAGGCAATAAACCATTTTCCTAGTACATTACAGTAAATGTGATTATTGCCTACCAAAAAAAACAGGAAATGTGATTATTTCTGTTTGACCGCCCTTAGTAGGGATTATTTTTAATCAGTTTTTCCTATTTTTTTTAATTAAAAGTGCAAAGAGAGTGGCTCGTTTGTCTGCGTTGGCAGTGACTAAGGGCGGTCAACACATAAAGCACCAAAAGTTTTAGATCTTGTCCCAAGACTGAATTCTATAACCTGATCTACTACAGGAAAACTTAAATGAGATGATACCACCAAAAGTTTTAGTAAATGCTACTAGAGGCGATCATGAAATGCCTTTTACCACTTGGCTCTTGCTTTCTTTTTTCTTTTCTTTTTTTTTCTTTTACAATTTTGGTGTTCATAGCTGAATTCCCTGGGGCCACTTGGTCTCTTTCTTAAGTTCGCTAGCTTCCTGGTTGATCGCTTGGATTGTAAAGACAACATGATAAGTTGTAGCAGCAAAATCAGCTTCTGAGCCACATGATATTTGTTGTCAGCTCATCTCATAAACACATAAAGCAATGCCATATTGCCAGCACGTTTTCCGTGACTATCTCTTGAAATGATCTACACATATGTTACATGGACTCGGATCCAAGAGTCGGATTTGGACACAGATCCGCATGTCCGACCCTCCATTTCTGAAATTTCAGGATACGGGGACAGTGTCCACATTTTGGACACGGGTACGGGGATCCTTTTTTTAGTTAGACAAGAAAATATAATTATATAAATTTCAGATTTTTTTTTTATTTTAGTCAATAAAATTTATATATTTTTGGTATTCATTAAATCATAATACCTTGAAAGTTGAAACCTTTGTATTGGTTGTTGTACCAACTTTCAAGAAATCAGGTATTATGATTCATTGAATACAATATTATCAAATACAAGGACATTTGGGTAATTAGACACTCAAGTAGTCAAAACCCTAATACAACCCCACTTGACTTCTCTCTCCTCCCCTCAGCCGCTTCATTTTTTTTGTTTTGAAACACTGAGCTGCTTGCTTGCTTCTTCATCTTCCTTCTTTCTTCTTCCTTCTTTGTACCGGATCCAGGCCTTTCTTTTGTCTTCTTCATCTCTTCTATTAATCTGCCGAGTCCACCTGCCATGTGGAGAGTCGGATCCGGATTTTGTACCCGGATCCGTCTCGGGTCGTGTCGACCCGGGTACAGGGCGAAATTTGAAGAGTCCGGATATCATAGATCTACACTTTCTGGTAGCGCCTTAGATGTGGACGTGCCATGTCTCATAGTCAAACTTGTCTTGTGTAGAAAACCAATATGGGCATATGTGGTTCTCACCTGGTGTACATGTCATAATATATTTATAGATTGTTACTTTTAAGTCTATGATTTCAGCCGTATAGTGTAAGTTTTGTTTGGTAGTGTTTGACGGTTTATGGCTTGGCTTGGGGGGTTGATGGTGATTAGAGTAATTTTTTACTTACAGGCAAAGGTTATTATTCACTTAGATCAAGGTAATTATAGACTTAGAGTGAAGATAATTATTCACTAAGAGTCAAGGTAGTTATACACTTATAGTCAAGTTAAATATTCACTTAAAATCAAGGTGATTATTTACTTCTTTTTTTGACATATGGTGATTAAGATGATTATTTACTTCTTTTTTTTTTTTTGACATAAGGTGATTATTTACTTAGATCCAAGGTAGTTATTATTTAGAGTCAACATATTAATATTACCTTATAAAACATATATTAAAATGTTTACTTCAAGTGAAGGTCATATTCACTTTGAGTCAAGGTAGTTATTCACTTAGAACCAACTTATTAAAAAACACTTTTGAACAGAAAAAATAAAAAATAAATAAACAACACCCTACGCACTACCACGAAATCGATGTTTGCAATCAAAGACATTTGATGTACATCATTTCGAGTTTCGACAAGAATTATGGTATAACTAAATTTTTTTAACAAGGAATTTATAGCTTTTTAATGTACAAAAAGTTGTTCGTAATATATTCTTTTGATCGGTTTTTGGATGACTTTTCATCCTCTCTCCCCTCTATTGAACACATTGCACAATAGGAAAAACAGAATCTTATGAAATATTAGGAGAACGAAATCGTATTTTCAAATATGTAGAAAACTAATGATAAAGTGAGAGGGGACGTGTTTGTTTCATTTTTTATTTTTCAACTTTCAACTTTTCCCTCCTTTTATCTCGTCCCTTGGATTGGGGGAATTGAAAGACGAGAGACCTTCCTCATTCATATCGTCAACGGCGGCTTATTTGGCCGAAAAAACTTATTTTGTGGGTAATTCATCAATTAGGGCCGTGATGATTTTTTTTTTTTAAATTCTTTTTAAAATTTTTTATTAAAAAAAGGATCACGTGTTTGTATTACTTTATTATTTATTTATAGCTCTCCATGTGTAATGTATACCCGGGAAAAAGATGATGGGTAGAGAGAGAAAAAAGAGTAAAAAAATATTAAGACTATAATAGGAATACATTTTAGTATACAAACTATATAT
Organism: Corrigiola litoralis; assembly: GCA_901111285.1. Lineage (NCBI taxonomy): Eukaryota > Viridiplantae > Streptophyta > Magnoliopsida > Caryophyllales > Caryophyllaceae > Corrigiola > Corrigiola litoralis. Next base: position 4,936 of record CAAKMY010054319.1, read on the forward strand.
ATGGAGAGGATCATGTGAAAATGATGCTTAACGTGAGTTGTGAGAATGCTCATCTAGATGAGCAAAAAAATTCGCAGATGAGTAAAAAAATTTGTTGATGAGCAAAATTAAAAAAACATAGATGTGTAAAATTTTTAGTAGATGAGTAAAAAAAATAGATGAGCAAAATTTTTTGTAGACGAGCAAAAAACATTTCGTAGACGAGAAAAAAAAAATTTAGATGAGCAAATTTTTTTTGAGAATATGAGCAAAAATTTTCTTAGTTGAGCATTTTCACTTCTCATGTTGAGACCCATTTACTTTTCTAAAAACTAGTTATATGAGATCTTGTTGGAATATTATACATCGAAGGATGGTGTCTTTGGTCACAAACATTGCTGCCGTGGTAGTAAACGTTACAGATCTGGACACTGGCTAAGGTTAACATAATGCTTCATTTTTAGAGCCGAGGTTGATGTTTGTTAGAATGAGTGATAGATTGTTTTAGAGTCAAGGTAGATTGAGTTAAAAGCAAGATATTTGTCAAAGTTAAGGTAAACTTTAATAGGAGTCAAGAAGCTTTCCTTGACTTATTAAGTAAACACCTTAACTCTAAGTGAATGATAGCATTGTCTTTAAATGAACAATTACCTTGACTTAATTTTTGTAACTCTATATGAATATTTACCTTGACTCTAATTTATTTAAAATAATTCAGTGATTCTTATATTTTAAAATGTGACTTTAATAAGCTGTCTCTGATGACTTCGGATGTAGTGATGTTAGATCTGATGGATTATAGTACTGCACTTTCTACAGAAATGTCAGAGTTATGATTACTTTCTCTTGTTTGATGTAGCTGCGAGAATTCTATAAACCCTGGTATTTATCATTTTATCTAAACAATCATGGTGGATATAATTTCTTTTGGCTTTTGTTGGTTCTAGATACATCTAAGAGGGTATTTATCACATATTCACCAACTACGAATTTCTTATTGGGGAATTACTACTTCTAAAGCACAATCATTGGCGTCTTATGGGTTGCAATCTCCGCTTCCACAAGATGGTCCAAGTGACAGCCAACAAACCGCTGAGGCCTCTAGCGTTGGGAGGAGCTGGGTCCAGAGCATGTTCAGTAGGGATTCGTCATTGAGGGCACACTCTTTTACTCGTGTTCGTAGTGGACTATCAGGTATTCTGAAGCTTTTGTAGGGCTTGCATTGTCATATCAATCTTCCAATTATTGCGTATCAGGGGACTGACATTACTACCAATCTCAGCTGCAAGTGAGAATGTATCTCCTGGTAAACAAGATCAAGCAAATCAGAAGAAAGTACAAACGAATGTTCGTGTTCTTAGAGGCCATAGTGGTGCAATCACTGCTTTGCATTGTGTCACAAGAAAAGAGGTTTGGGATCTTGTTGGTGATCGCGAGGATGCCGGTTTCTTCATCAGTGGAAGCACAGATTGCCTGGTATGCTATTAGTTCTGTGTGTGGTCATCTCATATTTTATTTCTTTTTCTTAAATTTAAGGAAAGTTTGGTACAGGACAAAAAGGTGTACCCTTAGTTGCAAATCTTCAAACAGTGTACATCAGCATTCAATTTGTATATTTTATTGATCTAGAAAACTTCAGAACTTATTCTCTCCCTCTTACTCCTCTATATATCATCCAGGTTAAGATATGGGATCCAAGTCTTCGTGGTTCTGAGCTTCGGGCGACATTACAAGGCCATACCGGGTATACACTAATCTTTTGTTTGTTCATTGAGATAGATTGGCTGTATTATTCCTCTCTCTGTTTACTACTTTACTACTCCCTTCGTTCAACTTTGATTGTCCTAGTTGACTTTTCGGAGTTCTTGAGGACTATCGTTGACCTATAACATCATAAATATATTAAAATTTTGAAATTCTCTCATGAAGATAAGAAAATTACTGTCTGTCACGAGTTCTGAAGTTTGAAATCTACTACCTTCTTATTATAATCATGGTTATTAATGTTTGTCAGTTTTAACCACTAACGGTCAATTAGAACGTTCATAGCAAGCCAGACGGAGTAGTTTATTTACAATCACTCTATCCCAGAGTAACAATTCCGAATTCCAGTTGTCCTTGACTCAAACCACTTCCTTTTGTAGACTCTTTTTCCTTGTTATTTTCCTAAAAAATCATGCTTAGAGATATATACTCTGTCAGACAGTGTGTCAGATGAATCTATGACTATAAAAAGCTTTATGTTATTTAACTCCCTTCGCGAGGGAACTGTCTTACAGAAGTAGCTTCAAACAAATGCTTGTATGTTGAAATTCCAACTTTTTCTTTTTAATAGGCATAGTAGAATTTGTATATACATCAATTGAACTGACAAATTCCCTGAATATAGATGTAAAATTTGAGCACATTCATGCAAATCTAAGTAGAGATCAGTTAAAGTTTTAGGGTTCTTCCGAGTTCTGCACCAGGGTAGTAACCAGTTACAGAAGGTGATATGATAAAGTGGCTATCTGGCATACAATTAAGTCAATTTCTTACTGAACCCAGAAAATTTGTCTAGTACTTCCTGGATCTCTCGTATAGAACTCAGCAGGTATGGTTTTCGGCAATGGTGGTATTGTTGCCCATTTTCACACGGCATATTGAACTTTGCTGCTTCATTAATCTCTAGCTTTTATTCTTATTTTGGCAGTCCGTCTTTTCTTAAATCTATATACTTTCATCATTTTCTTATGAGTCTTTCATCACCCAGGGTTGTTCGTGCAATAAGTTCTGATCGAGGAAAGATAGTATCAGGATCGGATGATCTATCCATCTTGGTATGGGATAAGCAAACATACCAACTTCGTGAAGAGCTGAAGGGTCATAATGGACCAATCAGCTGTGTACGCATGCTTTCAGGGGAACGTGTACTTACTTCTTCCCATGATGGTACCCTTAAGATGTGGGACGTGAGAACTGATGCATGTGTGGCAACTGTTGGGCGTAGCTCCAGTGCAGTTCTTTGTATGGAATACGATGATTCAACAGGAACTCTAGCTGCTGCTGGCCGGGACTCAGTTGCATACTTGTGGGACATACGTGCTGGTAAACAGATGCACAAGCTCGTGGGCCACTCAAAGTGGATCAGGTCTATCCGTATGGTTGGAGACACCTTGATCACTGGTAGTGATGATTGGACAGCTAGGATGTGGTCAGTTTCTCGAGGCACATGTGATGCTGTCTTAGCATGCCATGCAGGCCCTGTTCAATGTGTTGAGTATTCAGCAATGGAAAAGGGAATAATTACTGGATCAACAGACGGCCTACTTCGGTTTTGGGAAAATGCAGATGGTGGTATAAGATGTGTAAAGAATGTTACTGTGCATTCTGCTGCTATTTTGTCCATCAACGCTAGTGAACATTGGCTGGGTGTTGGAGCAGCAGATAACTCTCTGTCTCTTTTCCATCGCCCTCAAGAAAGAATCATTGGCTTCTCTAGCCCAGGCTCTAAAACTGCTGGATGGCAGCTTTATAGGACACCCCAGAGATCTGCTGCTGTGGTAAGATGTGTGGCTTCCGATCTTGAAAGGAAGAGAATATGCAGTGGTGGTCGCAATGGGCTTCTGCGCCTATGGGATGCTACAATCAACATCTGAGTTTGGTCCGATCTTATTCTGTAGTATAGCGTAACACATTCAGTATCGTCTTTGTAGGAAAATAGTATGAAGATTTTGCTAGTCGTTTGATGTGTTGGTCGTTCAATGTGTAAATCAATCTCGTAAGAATTATCAGAGTGACAGTTTCAAGTAAATTGGCCATCAAACTCTCTGCAAGTGCACGCTTAATGACAAACTGCCTATTCAAGTTCAGAAAGCCCGCTTGATTCTATATCATGCGCCTATCCACCTCTTTTGTGTTTTAACACTCCCTAGTAGTATAATATTTTGTAGCAAAAATACAACTAGGTGGCTTGAGATTTTGAGGATTGACATTTTGGTGGCCTGATGTTTACGACAAGGTGTCTTATAGTTCAAATTTTATTTTTGAAACTCATTACTCTTGTCACTTTATGAGCAGACTTTAATTTTTTGACAATCTAATCAACTTTAATTAATAATATTATAGATTATATGCATTCAACAGCCCAAATTCAATGTCAATTTAACATAAAGTTGATAAGTATCAAATCTATACAACTTTTGAGTCGAATTTCTTAATGCATCAAATTAATACGCTAATTAAAACTTACTTGAAGTTGAGCAACATACATCAAAACTTACTTGTCAGATAGCCTAAGAGTGACTGAAGTTTTTAGATCAAATGATACATGAACTAGTCTACTAGTACTAATCAATAAAAGGGTTGAACTGCATATCTGGCGGCAAACTTAAAGATGCTGGGAAGGGATTTAATCCCCCATTCCCAACTTCGTTCATATCCTCATCAAATACCTCCCATTTATCCGTGATCAGCGTCTTCAACCGCGCGTTGTTTCTTACCTGATGATCGTCACCTTTTTTCTCGTCCACCCAAATCATAGCTCGTCTACTGTTGTTCTCTTTACTAGTCTTCCCCTCATAGTTTTCTTTATCTCCGTCCATGATTCTCTTCAGCTCAGAAAAATCCTCCTCTGGTATCTGCTGAACTTTGGGGCATTCTGTTGCATGCAAGAGTCCAGTTTTCCTGCAAAACTGGAAGTAATAAGACAAGTCCTTTCCTTGTCTGCTAGCCTTCTGCAATACATTAAGAGCCATTGAAGCCTCTGCTTTGCTAGCCTTGTCTTTGTAAATTTTGACCAGAGTGTTCGCAATACCATCGCAAATTTTGCTGTAGAGTTCAAAAACCTCAATGACCATACAATCCATAGCTTCAAGGACCACAATTTCTTCCAGAATTCCTCCTCCACTTGGCCGAACCTCAAGTGCTGCATCTAGCAGATCCTGCCAGCGCTGTACCCTGACTAGCAGCATCTGTGGCCCATCCCTTTCCTCTTCCAACATTGGGGCTGCCATCTCATCCTTAAGCTCAGCTGACATTATCACAGACTTGAGGTCTACGAACGCAAAGTATGCCAAGACAAACTCATTACGAGCCCTACGACGAGGCTTTCCACGACCCTCAAAGCTCGAAATATCAAAGGGGAGGCGTCCAATCTTCCGAACACCTGGAGCCTTGGTGCAGAGAACTCCATGGAGAAGAATGAGCCCCTTGAGCACCACAGCCCAATCACGGGTGCGCTCCATACGACGAGTGAGGGCCCAAAGGAAGGCCATAAGGTGGAATGGTGAGGTCCGGACCCATGTGAACACACGCTGGGCATTTTTGTAATCAACAGAGGAGTCGTCATGGCTGGTGGCTTGGATCATGGCAGCCTCGAGATCGGGGTGACGGTGTTTCGATTTCCTTGTCAAGCTAGACATCCAGATGCTGTTCCTGTCCTTGATTTTACCAGCTGCTCTCCTCCACAGGTTCTTCATCGTGAGTAGGATGAATATTATGCTTGACGTAGGACTATGTAACAAGATTTACTAAATCTTAGAACTTAGAAGGTAATGTTTTGGGTGGTTTTGTACGAAATTGTTATGTTTTGGTGATGTTTTCTTTGAGTTTTAGGCTTTTGATGATGTGGTTGAAATGAATGAAGATATTGCAAAGTGAAAGGAATAATCAAGAGGGGAAAGTCTGCAGGAGACACGGAGGGAGGGTGCTTCCTCTTGATTTCCTTCGTCCTGTTGGAGTTGAAGCCAACAGGCAGTTCCGAATGGACGTGCAGGCATGCACCTTTTGAAGAATGTTCCCCATTTCTTTGTTCATACAGCTTTTTATCTTTCAGAAAAATATATTTCATGTTAGGTTTACCCTTTTAATAGTGAGACTCCTTCTTTCTCTTTTTACGAGGAAGAATCAATGTTTAACATTATGATGATAATGAGTAGAACAAGGGATTATATTTCGGGTAAGTTTTAGATGCATAAATATTTTTCAATAGCTATAATAAATTTGTAGTCATGCAAACAAAAACTTATAGCAATTGAATTTTTCATTTTTGAGAAATTTCACTTTGTACCTTTGTCATTGTGGTTTTACATTTTCCAACTTGTGAGGTTGCCTCTCTTTTAAGATAAAAAAACAAATATTTTTCAACTTGTACACAAACTTAAAACAACATTCCTTTACGTACCCTCGATTATTGATTCATTCCATTCTATAACCAAAACCTCGATTATTTACTTTTATTCTATTAAACTTTTGTGAATATAGGTTATTCAAGTTTCTCTTCAAGTTCAAAATTTTTAAAATAAGTAAATATTAAGTATGTTATTTTTAGCAAAATATTTCCTTTTCCGAATTGTCAAATAAATAAATTTTATGTAAAAATTTATTAAACATTTCATTATATTTTCTATCTCTTAATTTTCATAATTTCTCAATCTAATTACACCTGAATTTGTGTTCCCTAAGAAAAATTATCATAAATATTTCTTGAAAAAAGGAAATTGAACAATGTAACATTGAAGATGAATATTGTTAAGAAAATGTCTTCCAATAAAGAAAATACAATAATAAGTTTGTGTGAAAATAAGAAAATAAGCACTTAAAAGAAAAAAGTGGAGAAAGAATCATAAAAATGGAAAAGTCTATAAATACTAAAATTTTAACACTTTTGAAATTTTGGCTATGGGGTGGAAAAATACACTTTTTGAAAATTTTCAAATTTGGGTATAAATATAATTTATAAGTGTAGTTTTGGTTTAAAATCATTATAGAAGAATGAAATTTGAAAGAAATAATATAGTTAATGATATTGATATATATAGTTATTTTTGAGTTGATAATAAATAATTCTATCATTATGAATGAAATAATCAAATTTTATTTAATACATGCTAAGTTGGCGATTACGTGTCAATGATGTGGCATTACAGGTGTCATGCTTTTGGGCTTTCAACACCTTTTAATAGATATAGTATAGATAGATATTCACAAATAAATGCTAACAAGTGTTTGGGCCCGGCGATG
>CAAKMY010054323.1:0-49989 GCA_901111285.1 Corrigiola litoralis
ACCGGCCCAGTGGCCAGCTCTACCAACGATCTAGTAGTATTTTAAACATTTCATTTCCTCTAGCTACTACAGGAAGATTGTTGGGAAGGCAAAGTGTTTTCGTTTTTCTTTTTAATGACGACACACTAACGTTTTCATTTCATCAAATTTGTAGGTAGACAGTGTAAATAAACAGGACTTGCTCCTGGAAGTTGTGCAAGTTCTGACAGACCTCAATCTCTCTATTGCAAAGGGCTACATATCCTCTGATGCAGGATGGTTCATGGATGGTATGTGTGTTTACTTTTATTATACCCTCTTGGACAACGATCGTTTGTAAGATGTCAACTAATCTTATTAGGATATGTTAAACGGTCTTGGTAACTAAATTTGATAATGTATCGTTGTCCTGAAAATCATAACGTAAACATACTTGGTTAAGCACTAAAAGGATAAAAAAAGGATAGGTCCAACTATCTTGTCTTATTGGTAGCTGCAATTTTTCTATGATATTGACATTTTTGCTTATGCATTCAGTTTTTCATGTCAAAGATGTACATGGTAACAAGCTGACTGACCAAACAGTCCTCAACAATATTCAGCAGGTACGAAATTAGTTGCAATAAGTAAAGGGAGTTTTGATTAATTACAGAATGAGAAAGGCCAATTAAAAATTCCCAAAATTATGCAGGCCATAGGAACAGGGAGACTTACCTCAGTGTCTCCAAGAGTGAGGCCTAGTACAAACAAGGCCTTCGGATCAATACCACAGCTAGAACACACCGCTATAGAGATGACTGCAACTGATAGGCCAGGCCTCTTCTCTGAAATTTCTGCTGCCCTGGCTGACCTCCATTGCAATATCGTCGAGGCTCATGCTTGGAGTCATAACGCTTGCTTGGCTTGCGTGGCCTACATTTCAGAGCCATCCTCGCTCACTCCCATTGATGACCCCCTACGCCTCGCTTCAATAGAAGAACACCTCAATATGGTACTTTTGCAAGACACTCGTATAAGCCCATCATGATATCTTAATACTGACAAGAAAATTAGTCTTGTTTTAAAACTACTTGAATTTCTATACATCATAGGCTTGTGACTATTTGGTAATGGTCTCCCACCAGAGAAGTCCTTAATTGTTGTTTGGATACCACATCTAGGTACTCAGGGCTACTCCTGCCCTGATTGATGTTGACAAGAAACAACAGGATGTGAAGACCGCCGATGTTCTTGGAGGGGAGAGCACTGCAATCACCAATGTGGAACGCCGCTTGCACCAGCTTATGCTCTCTGTTAGAGACTTTGATGTGCCACATTCTGAACCGTCAGCCTCTCCACGGTCTCCCCTAGAACCCGAAGAAGATGAGGAGGGTATGAAAGTAACTGTGAACGTTGAGAGTTGTTATCAGAAGGGGTACTCCATAGTGACTGTAGAGTGCAGAGACCGCCCCAGGGTCTTGTTTGATACTATTTGTACGCTAATTGACATGGAGTACGTTATTTTCCATGCTTCTTTAAGCGGTCGTGATGGTTTTGCGTTTCAGGTTGGACAATTTTCTCTCTACCTTTGGCCAGGGAATAACAGAAGAGAAGGGAGAGGAGCACAAAATTGTGCTATTCTCTTCTCTTCTGTTTCTCTAGTAGTCACTTGTCTAAAGGAATGGGTAGATGCACTCTGTGTAGTTTGTCACTTGTGTAGATAAATTATCATATCTAGAGTCTAGGATAAGTAAAAGTTCTCCCTTTCCTTCGTTTTCCCTCCACCCACCTATCAAATGGAAATCAAAAATTTAAAAACTAAGATCCTTGCTAAACTATAAAAAATGTGTATTTCCTTCACATATGCCATGATGTTACTCAAATAAACAGGGTCTCTTTCAACTGTATTATGCAGGAGTATTTCATTAGACACAGAGATGGATCTCCCTTGAATAACGAGAGCGAGAAGGATCAAGTCATCAAATGCATAGAAGCAGCCATAGAGCGAAGGGTTTGCGAGGTATGAATGTGATATGCATTGGTAGGAAAAAAGCAAGTTAACCGCCGTGCAAATATCTTATTCTCATTAATCACCATTAATTTCTTCAAGTACTACTAGTCTAGTTTTGTTAGGGGCTTTATGGACTTTAACTACGTGAACAGGGGGTTAAATTAGAGCTTTGCGCAAATAATCGGGTTGGCCTGCTTTCGGATATAACTCGTGTCCTCCGAGAGAATGGCCTAGCTGTGGTTCGAGCTGACATTGCAACGCATGGAGAGAAGGCAATCAACGTGTTATACGTGAGAGATGTATCAGGCAAAACCGTTGACATGGAGTTTGTGGAGTCAGTCAAGAGAGAGATGAGTCCCATATATCTTCAAGTTAAGAATGAGAGGACCCCAAGACCGAATTGCACCGAAAGGTACCATTTCTCCCTTGGACACATGGTGAAATGTCATCTAAACCGCTTCTCGAACAATTTACTGCTATGAAAACTCCACAAAGATCTCTAGATAATGTACATAGTAGGCGCAGTTGGTCAAACTAAGGCCTAAAACCACTTCTCTGAATAGACACATGAGATTAAGAGGGTCTATATATTGTTGTACAAAAAACAACAGAATTTGAGTGCTCGATTACTACTGTTTTTAGGTTTGTAAATATGACAGATTTTATGTTCATCTTTAGTCTTATCTTATCAGTGCATTACCTTTAGTTTAGAGTTAGGCCATTACAAGGGTAACGACTTTTCGGAAGTTTGAATTTGGATATATGCTCACTTCATAAGCAAGTAGATAAAGCTTAACTCTTCAACAATACAGGCTGAACAGAGACATCAGTGAGATTTATACAAAAACTACTACAGAAGCGTATATTTGAGTGACTGTGATCTTATCATTTAATTACAGTGATGTACCCTATTGACAGTTATAGATTTATAAGAAAAACTACAAAACGAAAACTTCTGCCTACTGTTTCAGTAGGCCTAACAAATCTAGGGGTTTTAGTTGTCACCGAAGTTTCAAATTCAATCTCCTGAGCCATACTGAGTGCAATATCATATGAAACACATCGAAACTCTTCGCAGGCTTGTTAAGAATGAAGTGCCCTCTAACAGCTCTGATCCCTTCAATCAACCTTCTATACTTCTCTTCTGATACAGCCCCCAAAATCTCCTTCAACCTCGGAATTTCTGTAACGTCTACCTGTATCGAAAATGCCTCCCATCTCAGGACATCACTGAAGGGCAAGACATAGTTTTTGGACAAGATAACTGGCACACATTCTGCATAAATGGCCTCAACTATTCTTGGGCTGGCTACTTCATGCCCACTAGGACAGAGGCAAAACTTAGATTGGAGCATCAAAGTGTAGTAATCTAGGTCCTTAGGGAGGTACTCATGGACTTGAATGTCTGGGTCTCGGCTTTTCCACTGCTCAAGGAGGATAGGACGAATTGGCCCGTGGAGACCGCCAGCAAAGAAGGCAAGATATGGGCGCGGAGCAGTTGGCCTTGAAAGTGAGAGTAGTTTAGGAGAAATGTTGCCATCATAGAGATGGATTTCCGGTAAGCTTACATCCTTCCGTGGATTGAAGCCCTCGGAGGAATTGGCATTGCATAAAACTCTGATGGATTTGTTGTAGAGGTTCGAGTTACCCTCTGAGGCATAAGGACCCTGCAACAGATCACAGAAAGTTAGTCGATTCAGAGTCTACTTAATCCGTTCCCTTTAGAGTAATAAACTGGAAGCTCTGGAAATAACAGGATGAAGTTATCACATGGTTCAAGCATTATAATAGGTAGATCAATTTCTAAAGTGAATCAGAAAACTGGCGCTATACTATCAGAAAACTGGCGCTATACTTGGAAAACGGCTCATGCATCAATATGATCACCAGGCTGATGAGTAGCCGATTTTTCTAAGCTAGATAAGAGCAAGAGAAAGAGAATTACCCAATCATGACAAGCAAGCATGAAATGATCAGACCCTTGTGTCCTGTTCCAGAATGGATACTTGGTGGATATGACATTGACATAATCTGAGACAAACTGCCTGAGAGGTGTGACATTGTATGTCTTAGGCTTGTAAAGGTACTTTACCATCCAAGTAACACTGAAGGGCATGAAGTAAACATGAGCATGGTTGGCGTCCCTTGTCCTGAACCGTCTAGCTCCATGCTCAATCTCATGAATAAACCTCCCCTCAACTGTGTAGATGTCCTTGCATGGCCCATCATGTACAATTGGTAGCTCACCCTCATCGTAAACATACACTTTCATTCTCCTCTCCATTTCTAAGTAGCTCCTACAACAGGTTGCAGAATAAAAGTTCATTTTCTCAGCTCTGGAATGTTATGAAATTATCATACATAGAGCAAGCTGAACAAACTAACCAAACGAGCTACATAAACAAATAACTGTATTGGATACAGAGTTTATCAGACCAAGTGCTAAATTTTGATGCAAATCTGTGTAAAATCACAGTTTAACTTAAGGCACCTAATCACTAACTATTGAATGCAAAGGTAACATTTATTTGCGGTTTCATAGATGAGGAGTTAATCAAGTACAAATTTAGTATTAACCATGATTATGATTACCATCGAGCATATGCATACAATAACCGTGCACAATTCCAATTCCCATTATTTGTTATTTTCTCGCATGGTACTGACACTGAGGCTGTACTAAGAAACCCGGCCAGACTACCAGCATTAACATATACTCCAGAGTCCAGACCAACTTATCAAACTTATTTTCAAACAAGGTTAGAACAAGCCAAGGTGGTTAGACAACCTGACAGGAACAGAATGAGCTATGCAATGACTAGTTAATAGCAGATAGTTAAGACTCAGGAGTAACTTGATGCTACTTTTCTATAATTAGGCGTCTGAAACAATGAACTTATGAACGTCCTTCGATTATCTAGTAGGCTAGTAGCCCACTTGCCTACTGAACATATGGTGTTTGCCTTCTGTAAAAGGCAAACTAGTCATGATAAACTCCTAATCTTGTTTGTGATTGGCGTAGAAGTTTGATTTTTATTGGTATAAGTGCTTTCATCAAGCCCTTGAGTGCCATCTAACTTGAAGTCTAGTTAACGGAAAAGATTAGCTAAATAAACATAGACTAAATCATCGACCACTAAGCCGACTTCCGACGTACGAAATGTGCCCACACATAGTCAGAAAGACTTTTGAGAATAAGCAATCGAGTATACATCATGTAATGGACATGCACTATGCACAACACTGGTTACTGGCAATACCCCCATGCGTTTATTAGAAGACTTCTACACATACAAAGTCCTTTAAAAATGTTGTATGGGATGATTACTGCAGGCCTCTTTTTTTTTTTTTTTGAAACAGATTACTGCAGGCCTCTTACAGGTACCTTCTAAGCAAAGCACCCCTCATAAAGGGTTCAGCCAATGTTTGCAGATTTGGAAAAAATTTCCATAAGAAAAAGGGTGCCCGTGAAAACTATCGTATCATCAGCTTCTCTGTTTTTGGAGGTAAGAATGGTCCTATGTGCATATAAAGTCATGATATCATTGCAGAGACAATGTCTTGAATCAGACATACCACTACTTTTATCATCAGTGCAATAGACTGTGGTAGTCATTGTACTGCGTTTTCAACTAACATGTCATGTGCACCATCTCCTACGCACAAATACAGACAATTTTGATCTCGCAAAACAGTATCCTCACAAAACAAAACAATGAAGAAAAAAGAGAAAATAAAAAGGGCTTCAGCGCTAAATTTAGCTAGTTGTCATATTCTGCGAAATTTTAATCGTTTTTTACTTTTACAATAGTAAATGGCACTTATAAAACTTCGAAAATTACAACGTGAAGCAACCATTCAAAAAAAAAAAGGTACCTTCAAATTACACCGGATAATTCAAACATTCCGCCATGACTAAAGGTATTAAAACTGGATAGACAATATATATTAATTTAATAGCCCGTACAACTAAGAATTTAAGTCATTTTAGTATATTACATAGAACAATTTTAACCACGTTATTTCAAGTTTCAAGTCAAAATCTATATAATTAAAATCGACTCGAATCAAATCACTTAACATCTTATGTGTAACTCAACCACTCCATCAATATTATTAACCACAATTGACCAATCAAACCAACATACTAGCGTGACCGATACTTGACCATCCTCACAACAATTCCCAATCAATAACAAAAAAGTACTACCTCAAGTAGTTAAAGCTCTCTTTTCCAATCATAATTAAGATTAGGAGTTCGATTATTATCAACAGCTTTATGCGCACTAAGACAAAAAAACAACAATTCCCAATCAGTTAATTCGGATGCACCATCACACGGAATTCAAATTACCAAGCACTTAACTACCAATTAATTCTAACAAAAAATTACTGCATCTAAGCACAACAAATGCATTGAACGTATGTTAGTAATTAAAAAGCGAGGAGAGAAATTAAAGAGATTATTATTACTGGAAGAAAGCGCGGGGGTTACGGTAGATGAAGGAAGTGGAATTGGATGGATTACGTGGATTCCACGCCATCCCTCCTCTCCTTATCGCCGCTCTTGCTCTCGCCAATCCTTCTTCCACTCCTCTTTTCCTCTGCAATCATTATATATATTCCAAACAAAAATTATACAAAGTCTTCCAAAAGTCGTCATTATTTCTCATTTGTAAATATTTTACTGCCGTTGTAGCTCAAAAATGTCGTCGTTAATTCACAATTAGTGCATTTTATAATTATTCGCCTTCGTAATTAATTAATATATTCCAATTATTAGACAAAACTAATTATATATAGTTGTCGTTTATCAACGATTCGTATGTTATGTTCATTTTCGATTCAACGTATTTGTAAGAACAAAGAGAGAAGCTATGGCCGTTAGAGTTCGATAACTTGCACTTTGCGATCAAGTAACTGAAATTTACACGCGAATAAAGTGTGTTTTTCCTAAACATATATTTACGCGCCAAAATTTCTGCTCCACAAATTCTTACGAGCAACAATATTTCCACGATCGGAATTATAAATTTTAATTCCAGTAGAATAAATTACGAGAATGATAAAATCATTCCCAACAACATTCAAACTACATATATATTATCCAGAAAATCACACCGTAGCTCTGAAAACCGTTGAACAGAACATGACCACAAATATTACGACGAAGAAAAAATGTACACTCGAAAATGAATTCCACTAAAAGTAACAAAAATTAAGTTGCGTGAGTAAGTACTCTTGAACAAAATATTAACAAGTTCGAAAGGCGATGAAGGAGAGTAATTATACCGAAGAAGGGGTACTCCGGCGGTGAGCTGACGTGTCATTACGAGAGAGTAAACGTAAACTTGATGATGAAGAAGAAGAAGAAGCAACACTGCGCAACTGAACAACACGAGAGAAGAGGGGAGATATCAATCCACGCAGCTCATTATGATTATTATTCGACGACGACGAAAAACCCAACACGCTGACGTGGCCGGTGGTGCTGCTGCTGTTGAACAATGTCAGCGTTACAGTCAACAACAATGTGATCATCACCATCAGTGCAACTATCACCGTCGTCGTCCACGTTACCGAAACCCCACCTATTCTCTCCCACTTCTCCATCTTTTCTCCAAATATCGACGATTTCTAATGACGATTCATGTTAGCCGACCCGACACGACAACGATTATTTGTTTGGTGAGTGTGTGGTGAGAAAATGTAAAATGTGTGTTACATATATAGCTCGTATATATATGGAGAGGGAAGGGTACGTATGGGGAAAATCATATATATCGTATTTTGATTTATTTATTTATTTATTTATATACTCATGGGTTTTGTAAGTACTTGACTTAATTAATCGTATGGTATTCAAATAAATTAAATTGTGTATGGAATTAGAATTGTATCTTAATTGCTTCTATTGTTCGATATTTTTCCTCAAGGGTACGTGCTCTTTTAGGTCCACTACTTCGCTTATTTGTTCATTGCACCAAAAAAAAAACTTAGCTTATTTGTTCTACATTATTTAATCTACCTACTAGGTACTGTAAGAATTTTTACATTTACTTTTTAATTTTGATAGAACGGCATTCAGGAGAGTAATGAAATGCTAGTATTTTTAATAATTGCCGCCTCAATTTTTTTATTTTTAATAACATGGAATACAAAACCGACTTGTGCAATTTTTTGTGACTATCAAATTTAGCCACAATTGCATACGGGTAAGAACTAGCTACAACCATATGCGTTAGTATGTGAATTATATATGTAACCAAGTAAGAAAAGGACTATCTCAAGTGATTAGAGCTCACTTATCCCATTTATGAGGTTGGGGATTCAATTATTATCAACGACTTTCTGCCCACATTTCAGATAAAAAAGAAAATAAATGTAACAAATTAAGTGTGGAGAAAACTTGATAATTAACACTACTAATATATGTTAATATCTAGTATCTATTACAACCCAAAAACTAGAGGATTCTTTTATAAATTACACAAAAATAGGAAAAGGAAATTTTCAATCGACTCATTGAGGACAAGGAGGGTAAAAATAACATTGCATGGGAAATGTTTTAGTGTGGTATGTGATAAAGTCACCCGAACTCAATATCATCCTCTCATATGACTTATTGTAGGGACGGTGAACTTTCCAAAAAAATGAGATGGAAACACCGAGTGATGTACGAATTGGATACTAGCTAGCTTCAAACGTGTATCATCATATATATTTTCCTTATTGGTAAAATTCACCAAGTCGAGTTACCCTCAAATTGAATATTATCCGATGACGTCCTATTTTACCATGACTCGGCTCCCTTCATATGAGAGTGTAGTATCCAAATTAAATACCACTCAAGAGCACCATATTATCATCATGAAGTTTCCCATTAGGAACCACTATAACAGGCTTTGTCCTAGAAACGAAGAAACAAGTTTAATTACTTCCTTTGTGATTCGATATAATAATAAGAAAAGTTAATCATGACTTCACTATTTAAGCTGACCCTTGGCCGGTTTTTCTTTGGGGGGGTGGACGGCAAATCATTAGGCGCTTCAATTACTCTTGGTATTCACTTAATTATTCTAATCATTATACATTGATCAAAAGAGATAGTCTTTTATAGTCATTCAAGCCCTTTAAGAGTATACTTGTTCATGACGAGTTTATCCGTAGACCACATATATGCAGACCTTTATGGCCGAGCAATTGCGCTAAGGTTGTTATATTTTTCTTTTTTTTTTTTTTTTTGGACAACGGCATAACAGTTATATTTTTCTCACATATGCATCCTTAGCAAAGTTCACCAAACGGCTGATTGGATGACTGATTATTCCTGTCATCTATCCGATGAAACACTGATTTGTGGTCCAAGTCTTGTTCTATAAATTTATCGACATTTTGTATCCCGATAGGTTGATATATATGTATCTCGAAATGAGACACTCCAAAATTTTCATCTTTTTACCTATACTATAAAAAATGTATTAATCAAGTACATATATATAGTCCAGAATTTATGTCAAGAAAGTTAGATTTTGAGTATCATAGTCAAGCAATGGCAATTTCGACTAATTAATTGCTTCATTCATTTTGTTTCAACTATTCCGTGGCTCTACCGCAAGGAAGGAATAGAAACCCAGTATCGCTAGGACCTGACAAATGGCAACAACAATAATCACTATTCACTAGGCATCATAGTTTGAGTACCTTAATTAAAAAGTACTCCTACTCCAGTATATATGCTTTACTTTTGCTTCAAACTTAAGGTGAGTTCTGATTGCTCGGCATAAGATTACTGGATACAATAATAGTTGTCACCTTTTGAGATGTCATAAGCGCTGCATGGGGTACGTACGTACGTGTAACATCCAAGTTAAACTAACTAATCGAGTATACCATTTTTATTAATTGGAGGGGATCGAGCATGAAAGTGATCGAAGACTACGAACATTGATCAGTTGATCCCCTTCATCTCATTCTTCGTGGCATGGGAAATTGGGAACTATCGAAATTGATATTAGCTAGCGAAGTCAAACCTGGTAATGCCTTCCAACACGGTGGTTTTCTCCCATTGGAACAGTTGACTAGGTTATTCCTTCATTTTCAAAAGAAAAAAAATAGTAAAACATTGGTAATGCCTGTAGCTGGTTGTCCACTTGTACTAATGCGGATGCCATTGTAACTGCAAAGTGAGTCGGCGAAGGCAAGCATAGAATCATTTCTTAAAAATATAAGTAGTCATTAACTAAAACCGATTATGTTTTATCAACATGTTAAAAAATGATTACCTTTAAAACGACTTGACTTTAACCTAAAAATAAACAGTCTCATATCAGGTTTTCTAATAATTAACTCATATACTAGTAGTAATTAGTAATTTAAGTACCTTAATTTGTCGATTATTGTATGGTAGGTACAAGATAAAATTGTAAGTTGGTCTTCAATGATGTATAAGTTTTTGATTGAATTGCAGTGCCTTTACATGCATGGTATGCTCGAAAGAAAGCCCAGAAGTTGATGGATGCAAAATCTTGAACACAAGCTCCGATTGTCGGTGCGTGGAAACTATATATACTCCTCTGCAACACGTTACAGGCTAGTTGGGGCTTTATGTACACTCATAATGTAAGGAGCATTAGGACATGTAATTAGTTTGAAGTACGTAGGCTACCCCATCCCTTAGTCGGTCCATTTTGCTCTAGTATCTAATACATGCATGTTAAGGTAACATTGCATATGTGTAATTATGGTATACCTAGTTTCCCCTCTAATCTAGACAGTAGCAGTAGGCATATACTGCCCCTTTCTGCATGCTGCAGTTTGAAGATCAGACGCTCAAAGCTGAGAAGCGAACTATATGCCAAATCAGTACTCCTATAGTCCTACGTTTAACTAGAGATAGTTAAGCGAGATATTCTGTAAGTCCTATTCAGTGCTGCGCCATCCTAATCATCACAAGAATTCAAAAAACTTATGGAACCTCCTGCGCAAAATGAACTGCCAAATGACAATTGACATGCGCGTATACCCTCATTTATGATTTATGTAATTTATATTTTATGAACCACTATGTGGAATGTTGTTTACAAACACATAGTCAGGTGTCGGTCGTTTTGACACAATTTTCCTTGCAAAAACTCTTTTTCTTTTATTCAAGGATTTCATTAGGCCAACGAAGAATGGTAGGCCCTATTGGGATCTCAATTGCACTATATTAAACATTCTAATGTAGCTCACCTCAAAAAATCATTTTAGTGAACAGCTCCTCGATACATAATATCGGGTTGAATTATAACTATTGTGTTAATATATGGTTTTTCACATACAAAGGAGGGCTAGACCCTATTAGATATTTAGATAGAGATAAAATGAGTTGTACAAACGCCAAGTACGTTATAATGTAGAAGGAAACTCATTGCTTGTTGTGGACTCGCCAAAGGACAGATGTTTGCATGCTAAATTTGCAAGTTTGTCCGCACATAAGTTTGCCTATTCTATAGATCCAATGTACGTATAAATCAAAATAGCCTCAAAAGATTTTCATTGTCATAGGCCTCGTTAGTATAATATTGTGAAAAAACGAGTCGGACAACTAAATGAGAATCGAACTCTACTAGTAAACTAATCGGACTCATCTGAATTGCCCCTTTTAGTCCGTAACCATTCGGCTCTTGTTACAAAGGATACTAACGCCAAGGTTTTTAGGACTTAACCTATCACCCAATTGAATCTCGAAAAATACAAACTAAACGATCTAGAGGAACATTACTCCGTACCTTTTCTAGACATAACACATAAACAACGAAAACTAGGCTACAGGTTCTTTATAGAACTATAGAAGCGACATCTTGCCTAGAATTAAAAAAAAAAAACAGAAGAATTGCAATTACAGAACCTCCTTGGTTTGTTTTTCGAGTGACTTTGAAAGTGGGCTTAAGAGAGTAGTTCTGGTACCAATCTCTAAGCGTAAGAGCAGGTGTGGAAAAAGGACTAGTTAGTTTTCTCTTGTATAATAGAGCTCCATGCAATTTATAAAATGCACATTTCCATTAATGAATGGGTAGGACTTACAATACATCATCATGAGTCAGCCTAATATTTAGCCTCCTCAACCAAATTGAATGAAGAATCATATGTATCACATCAAAGGGCTTAGTTGGTTTATTAATCACAAAATGTGGCCTAACTTGTATTACCCTCTTTTGCATCATCAAGTACCTTCTCGTTGATATCCTCTCTAAAATTCTCTTGATCTCGGGGATCTTTGCAACTGGTATATGAACCGAAAACTTGCTCCAATCCAACACATCACTAAATGGCAATGTGTAGTTGTCCGAAACGATCACAGGCACGCATCCTGTGTAGATTGACTCAACCAACCTTGGACTAGCCACCTCCCACCCACTAGGGCAAAGGCAGTACTTGCTTAGCCCCATTAAAGAAAGGTAGTCTTCGCCCTTGGGGAGGTACCCGTGGACTTGGACAGCTTCGTCTTTGTCCTTCCAGTGCTCGAATAGGAGGCTTCGCACATCGCCATGGGGGCCACCTGCAAAAAAGGCGAGGATTCGACGTTTGCGAGGGCTTGGGTTGATCATAGGAGATCCTAGTGTTCCCCAAGGGATGAAGATTTCGGGAAGGGATACATCACGTGAGGGTCGAAAACCTTCGGAGACATTGGCATTGCATAGTACTCGAATGAAGTTGGTGAAGAGGTATGGATGGGCAGCTGAGACATCTGGTGCCTGAACATGTTAATAGCAAATTAGAACTTTTGCTCATAGAGCCTGTGCTCAATTTTGCTACCCTAATAATAAGAATTTGCATCCTTGGAGAAATCAAATAACTTAATATCTTTAAAATCTAACTTCATAAGAGGCATATAGACATAACCACGAAGTACATCTTAATATTTCTATTAACTTGAATATGTAGGTTATTTGTAGGTTATCGTTGTGAAACATAAATAGAACTATTACACTATACAGGGATTATTGGTGAAGCTACTATTCCAATATATCAAACGTATAAGAACGAACTGAGTAATGTAATATGGAGTTAAGCATTAAACGTTCATTATGCAAGATCAATTATCACTCTGTAAAGGCCCTCTATCCCAAGTGTCACATCTCTTATCCTACTACCTTAAAATATTGACATGCTTATAACTTCATAATTCATATGCATGTCAAAATCACATTAGAACGGAAATGATTATAAGGGAGATAGATAAGTGGTGAGACACGAGATGAGACACAATTTTGAGACATGTAATCTCAATTGGTCTTAAATGTTTTTCTATGTCTCAGAATTTAGTGCAAACCAAAAAGGAAATGTAGTCATTTTTTTTTATTGGGACGAGAAGTCGAGAATAGTAAAAATTACTAAGATGTGATGAGGAAAAAGACATACCCAATCATGACAAGAAATGAGAAAATGATCAGCACCACTGCTTCTGTTCCAATAGGGATGCCTCTCTGATATTACTCGAATGTAGTCTGCTACGACGTTTTGCATGCGTTCACGGGAATAGTTGGTGTATGGCCTATATACGTATCGAATGATAGAGACAATACTAACCGGAACAAAATACACTAAGGCTTCTTCGGGGTTTTGAGTCATGAAACGTGAATTACCGACTGCATTCAACTCGTCTATCATCTGCCCTTCAATGGAGTAGATGTTATTCATAGGACCACGGTGGAAGAGTGGTGGTTCCCCTTCTCTATATGTCCATATTTTAAATCTATTTTCCATCTCTTTGTAGCTCCTGTTACCATGTTGAAGCATATATAAAAAGAAAATTAATATTTTTGCACCAAAGTAGGGGAACAAACACGAAAAGGCAACACATTCTAGTTTGAAACATGTTCTTAAATATACATAGGGTAGTTAGTCGTACATTTGTGACGTTACATTTGCAAGCTAAGTGGTTTATGAAAAAAATTTGGGTACAATTTGTCAAGTGCTATGTTGGAATTATTTTTGAGTCTTGCTGCATCGACAAGGTCGCTAGAGAGGATGTCGATGAAGCCCACATTCTCGCTGGAGAATAAGCGTAGTGGTCTTCGTAGTTTTACTTTTAATCTCTTTACGTGTATTGCCTCCTTGTCAAAAAAAAAAAAAAAACTAACATCCCAAAGACCATCTGTTGCTTAGGGATACAAGTATATACTAGTACTGTACGTACTAAATAGTGAGGCTTTTCTGTTGTGTAGATGAGACAAAAAGGAACAATGCCCATAACTTTTATCGGATTAGTATTTACATTGATAAAGTATGTTATGGTAAAAGCCAAATTCTTAGGGGACCATCCATGAACTCAGGAAGTCAAATGCTATGGCGTAAGGCTAGCATGAAAAAAAAGGGGAAAGAAACATAAAACGATTTTGGTGAAGAACTGAGGATCATTAGATGAGTAAAAGCCTAAAAGGTGCGAAAGTGATTGTTCCTGGATGTGGCAATGGAAAGAAAGTAAGTATGCCTCGTTCCCACATCGTTGACACAGAGCCGAACGCTAAAAGAAGGTGACCTACCAGGACCAGTATAGTGTGATCCAAGTTCCTTTTACCCAAATTATATCAAACTAACACATTTTCGGTCCATTCTTGATTCTACAATTCCCTTTTCAGAGGAAACCCCATATTAGGTCACTGTTCCATATAAGGAAACTTTTGGAAAGTTATTTCTAACAATTACCAACAGTTTTCAAAAAAAAAAGTAAAATTAAAGGAAAATGGTTTCATTCAAGTTATATATCTATATATCAAACAAAATCAAAAGAAACTCTATTGCAATAAATCTTAGATCATTGTAAAGTAGATATTACTAATCCACATGCACTCTATACTATTGGTGTTTAGTGATACAACCTTTCACGAAATGGTCTATCGATCCATCATATTTTTGAAGAACAAAAAATTTATCTGACTATGTCAAGTGCAAGCGGTGATATGAAGCCACTTGTATGATCATATAAATATAGAATTATCAATAGAATAATCAGCCACAACAATATTAAACTTCACGAGATTTGACAGATAATACCACTAAAACGAGAGTTTACATAGAGGAGAGATTAAGTACGGAGTAACTCATAAGCAAGATAATAGAATGAATATATAATTATTGAAAAATAGGTCCAAAATGGTCAACAATTGGCGATTCCTTGCCTAAAGAAAATTTTTAATGGGGGACTTGGGTTTGAAGAAAGGGAATTTTTTTTTTTCAAAAGCTTCGTAAAGTTCCTATAATTCAGTATAGTTCTCATAATTTATTTTAAAAAAATTAAAAGAATATACAAAGTTCTAGAAAGTTTCTACAAGCTTGATATAATTCCTCATTATTCCCGAAGGTGTTAGAAAGTTACCACAAAATCACATGTAACTAGATATAAAAAAAGGTTAAAAACCAAGGTCTTAGCTAAATATCATTGGCACTTAAGAAGATGGCAGTTGTAATTTGGAGCTATCAAACTATTATCACAAGACTGAAATTTATAGGATCACTCAGAATAAGAATATTGAAAATTGATCCAACTTTTAAATCGACTGCTAGTCTAAACCACCACTTATATTAACTTGATTATAATCAACCGATAGAGGCGGATCAATCTCTTCTTCCTCAAAACTATGATGGATTAATAGACGATTTATTGATCCACTCGTGGAGGGCTATATAACTAAATAACAATATGAGATAGTGTAGGTAGAAGAGTCATATCTACTTTACAATGATCAAAGGTTTATTGGATAGTTATGTTTCTTTTAATTTTGTTTGATATGTATTCGTTTGATATTCACATCTATTGTAAATGTCGAATGAGAATTTCATCAATGAAATTATTCACCTTTCAAGAAAAAAAAACTTAATCACTAGTCTATTAAGAGGGAATTGGAAAGTGGATACTAATGTGAGGGTGACTACCTATTTGATAATCACCCATAATATATATTTGATTCTCCCATTATAAATGGGTGATTCATACTATTATTTATAAAACTAAGAAACGAGTTTAAAGGTTGAGGAAACAATTTCAAGTTCATTTGTGTGAAACAAAGAATAATGTTGTTGCTCATTAAGAAACTAGGTTGACTAAAGATTGAGGAAATAATTTCAAGTTCATTCGAGTAAAACAAAGAATAATGTTATTTTTAATCAGTATGAGCTACAAACAGTACGAAAATTATAGAAAAGGGTTTTTAAAACTTATAACCTATCATTCACATTATCTCACTCTTTACCACTATACCAACCCATTATTGACATCTAAGAAATGTGTCAGCTACTTAGTAGTCTAATCTTCTAAAACACCTTTTTTTTGTTTCGAGGGCTCTTTTTGGTTTGTGGATAACCACTTTGTTTTCTTATGGAATAATTGATAATAACTACTAATCCATTTATTTAACAACTAAATTCATGGATTGACATTTTGCTCATAAGATTCGTGCATAAATAACTGATTAGCATTATAATCACACTTTTACGGAGTTGATTTCATGATATGGAAAGAGAGAGAGATCTTAACTGATAAAAAGCGTTAGGATTCTTGTACACAACTCCTCTAGGGATAAAACTCCCTTCCTGGTATGACGTATAATTTTGACTTCGAGCCGCTTCTCTTATTGCTGCCCTTGCCCTTGCCAATCCTTCTTCAGTCCTCTCCAGCCGGTCATTATCAACCTTAATATACATAATCAGAAGGCAAAATATAAGTTACAAAAGGATTTCTTGGAAAAAAGTTCTGTTTCATGGAGTTACATATATAAACTTATACTCATACTTACGGGATAAACTTAAGAATTTGAGTAGACCATTCTAGAGTAAAATCTTATAGTTAGAATAAATTCATCGACATGCAACACTATGGGTTGTCCCTCCCAAAAAAGACACAGCAATATCTAATCCTTGACGATACATGTTCCCTAACATGTAAATGTTTTTGGCAACGAACTTTTGCTGTTTGCTCGGAGTGACAAATGCAAAACACAGGGATCACAAGAAAAGATAACTAGAAGTAATCACTAGTCAAGATAATTTTGGAGATCATTCTATTAGGAGAAACGAGGGCAAAGAGCAACTCCAAACAGAAAAGGAAAAAGAGTAAAACTTACTAGGGCAGCATGGGAGAAGTGCAGCACTTTGAAGAAGTTGATCGAGGGGAAGGAGATCAACAAGAGATAAATGTATATCACTACTGCAAATGACATGTTTATGTTCCCCCTATGAGCCATTAATTATGGCCAAGAAGTGGAGTATGGTATTGTTACAAGATGAAAAATGTCACTCATAATTGATTAAATGGATGATGACAAGCATCTAGGCGGGCTTTGATCATATAGTAGCTGCATAGTACTTCTACCCATTTATACTGAAAGAAACTTCGAGACTTTGAGTCTTCAAGTAATCAAGTCCTTGTAGAAGACTACGACTGCTACTGATAAGTGATAATAGTAAATGATAGAAATGTGATCTTAACCTATCCGTGACAAGCTGTTATGTGCTCTCCTGCCTCTCCTTGTCATGCGGCTATGTTAGGTACTTCGAGTAAACTAATGCTTACTCAATTTACTATTTGTTGGTTGTCCCCGTTTTTTATCTTTTTTGTTGATTGTTACATCAAAAATATCCGAAACAAAACAAAATGGAGAACTAAGAAAATAGGGAACTTTTAGTTGCTCAACTTTTAATGACTATGGCTAAAAAAAATAAAATCACAAACCATGCTTTTTTAATATTAAATTTGAAGGGAGGGGTGTAGATTTGAGTATTTGACCTCATAATTTTATTAAGGTCTAATATTAATTTAAAATAATGTTTGGTATTGATAACCAATGAACAATGGTCAAACTTGATTAGCGAAGTATATTTGATCATACTTATAGTAACATAATCCAATATCCCACCGTGTCAAAAGCTGAAGAGCTTTTTCCAAATTTTTTTTAATTTTTTTTTAAATATGATGAAAACTTAATTACCCGTAGATTGGTTGCCGCTTACCTCCCTGAGTCCCTTCTACCTGGGGGCTTACTATCCAAAAGAAAAAGGAAAAGGTTGCCATGATGACTTTGATAAAGCACCCGCCAACCCATCTGTAGCGAGATGAACAATGGTCATCACCTTTAACCTTGATAGCCTGTACAAGGCTACTTCAAGCTAAGCGAAGTTCTTTGACAGTATGGACATCTATGCAATGAATATATAATATGCATTTATGGTTAATGACTTAAAGCGAAGTTCTTTGACGGTATGGACGTCTCTGCAATGGATATACAACAAGCGTTTATGGTTAATGACTTCGGTCTCATTTAGCGAGGAGTGCAGTTCCCTGGGCTCATGAAAGCATACAGCAAGTTTACACATTTTATAACATCTTATGTAATTGCTCATCAAGTGGCCTTTGTTCTGTCAAAAAAAAAAAAAAAAGAAGTAGCTTTGTTCGTTTGCTTTCTTCTCGAAATAAAAATCGCCGAGGAGGGACAGTCTCCTAATACAAATTTGTTTTCCGCTTGCACACAGAATTGAGTAAATAGAGAACATGGACAGAGACAATTTCAGTCTCCTCTTTTACTACTTTTATTTATGTTCATTGAGAACGTACAAGGCCTTCCAGCCCGTCCAAAGCAAACAATAAATATAAAGTGAACAATATGTACGTGTTCAGCTCAGTTCAGCACTTCAGCATATCGGCAAACTGTAGCAGATACATAAAACTGTAGCAGATACATAAAAAGTGTGGTGTCTAGACAGTAGTGAAATTTATAGTCTTGAAGACTATAATTTCTACGCCTTTAGAATGCCAAACTTGCTCAATGCTTCCTTTATGTCACTGAGGCTACATCCTCCAATCTGGAGCATATTGGCGCTGTCAATGGGGTAAACGTGTTCTAATGGATACTTCCTGTTCATATGAAGTTTACGAGCATCGGTGCAAACGCCCTTCATTACGACCGTTTTGTGGACCCCACCAAGTAAACCTTCATAATCTGAATCTCCCGATTCACCAGCGAAAACCACGAAATTCGAGATCTCTGTGCCCCAGCGGACATATAAATACCTGGTTCAACAACATACTATTTTAATGAACATACGATTGTTTTAAGCATGCTTCCAAGAAATAATTATGGTTGCATTGGTGATTTTGTCCTGTCATCCTCAAACAAAACGCCGAAAGAAAAGGCCTTGAGAATTTAACACCAATCTTCTAGTTTTATCTTATATATTTCATTCATTCTTTAAAAGCACAGCTTCAAAATGTTCGACCCCAAGCAACAAATATACCTAGTATACTCTAGACTGCTAGTCACCACTGGAGTTCATTACTATTTGGCTATTTGCACAAAGTGGGTATACAATCTTAATTTCATTATCCATCTAGTCAAAACTCACAGGTGTAGCCTGGGAAAAAGAGGGATTTAGTAACGATTATTAAAATTAAAATATGGATGCATTATCCACATAGAACGGAACACAAACAGAACGGTGATATAAAGAACAAAAGAAAAACAAAAAGTATCTGCATACCTAAGTGCTTGAGATCTAGAAGCCAATACAGGAATGACATTTAACTTGGAACCATTTTGGCAATATATGGCATGAGAACGAAGAGCCTGGATTCTCATCATCTTTCTCAGCTCGCTAAGAGGGGGTGCCTGCAAAAGAGAGTTCAAAATTTATGAATACAACCAGTAGAAAACGATAGTAATGGAAAGAACACCTAGATCAGAATAGAAAAGCTGATTATGTTCTCCGTCTAATCTAGTGACTAGTCTCTCATAAACTCGCTAGGCTGTTGAGCTAGTTTCTAACATAGATCCGTGAATAAAAAATCAGCTGATACATCAAAGAGAAGTACTCCGACAGAAACTTGCACAGATGGCGTACTCATAACTTTCTAATTGAGGCTACTAGACAAGGAACTACACATAATTTTTCCTAAGGCCAAGTTTGTTGTGCCTCTTTTAACCCCTTCTTAGATTGCTAGAGAGGGTGGGGCTAAGATAAATGGTGAGTGGATCAGGACAGGGAGCTAAATCAATCATCCTCCCATAATAGAGCTTTAATGGTCTATGCGTGCAGGATGCAGGAATTTCAATACAGGCTCTTTCATTTTCCAAATTCAGGTGCTTGCAAAATCTTAAGCAATTGGCAGTACCTAAAACTAACTCAGATTGGGAAACATTTAGTCTTCAAACCAGAAATGGTTGACACTTGAAGCCTACAATTTATCAGAATTTGTAAAAAGGTATAATTTGGAGAAGATCCAGCAACGTGCCAGAAAACATGCATGCAATATTCCAGTAACCACAGACAAGTCGAACAGAAAGGACATTACCGAAGGAAAATCGTTCACTTTGAATGAATAACAATGAGCACCAGAGCTAGATTCATCCTCACTGAGGATCTGTCCACCAGTGTCTCCCTTCGTCTCATTGACAGAAGCAGCCCACCTCAGCAAAGTCTTTCTCAAACCTTCTCCTCCCCAACGGTAGTCAATATGTGAATGGTAATCTTGGTCTTGTATAAACAGGGATTCTGTTGAGCCCTCTTCAGAACCAGAAGATGTATAATAGAGTTCACTACCACTGTTGCATATAAAAGCATCAAAATCCGTAGGCCTCAGGCCTCCGGACACCAAAAGTGAATTAACCTCTGTCAAGGTCATAGCCGTTGAAATCATAAACCCAATACACCCTGTGGCTCTTTGCTCTCCGGCAGCAGAAAAGACTGTCTTAATAATTTGCAGATGATCTGCAGTTGCATCACTATCCATAGCAATGACTAAAACATATTTTCTCCTCCTAATTGCTGGAAACTTCAAATTACCAACATCAACATGTGCTTTCTCCATAGACTTTGACAATTTTATAACTGCATTCTCTATTCTTTTCTTTGCATTAGCTGCAGCTTCTTCACTATCCAATGTATCATCCATAGTGTTGCCTCCTTCGGTCTTCTCAGCATCCAGAGAAAACTTCAGATTCAAAGATATATCGTGAATATCCCTTAAAGAGTCACCGGGAGAGTCTGATTCAGAATTTTCAGATCCTTCGTCGATTCTTTGCCAATTTGGTTGCCTAGGTTTGCAGCTGGCTATGCGCGACAAATATGCCTTGCAGTGTTCTGGCCATGAAAAAAGGTGGATATTCTTCAAACCGTTCTGTCTACATTTTAACCAAAGGTGTTTGTCTGCGACAAGCTTCAAAAGTGCATCAGCAATAGACTGCTGGTCATGAGGATCAATGAGAAGACCGTTGTCTAAGACCTGCAATCTCAAGTCAGTAACCATCCGCTAAGACATTCAATTGAAACATGATAAGCAATATGAATGAACTGACCCCAATAATATCTACAGGACCTCCATTCTTTGTGGCAACAATAGGCAAACCATAGGCTGCGGCCTGCACCAAAAAAAATCTAGGTTGTTGAATACACCCTATAAAAGTTATGGATGTAAGCTGTTAGAAATGACTAGAACAGCACCTCAATCAAAGTCAGTCCAAATGGTTCAATGAACGCTGGATTGATAAAAACACCCTGCAGAAAAAACCACAAAAGAAGAGGTGACATGAGACCATGAGGATAGTTCTAATAATATGTCAACTAAAAAAGGCATGGAAGTAGTATCTGAATGCCAGAGTCTGCAATATTATGACATATCAAAGAGGAAGCAAAAAGTAGGTACTCCCACCAATAATGACTCATTCTAAATAGTTTAACTTCAGTAAAAGCCCCAATAAGAAACAAAAAATAATGATAAAGTTTACAATAAATGCTACTCCGCAATTAGAACAAAGATGAAAATCAGGAAGGACAGCCTACCCTAGAATAATAGTCCTTTCTGAAAGCAGGGAACATAACTCAAGTAGTTATAGAATATTAAATGCCATCCTTCGTTCACTGTTGATATTTACTGATTGTTAATGAAACAGTAATAGGTCCATGCCTAAATCAACAGCCACATGTAACCACACTTTGAGCCTACGGCATTTCGCCAGATGGACTTTGGCTCTTGAGAAAAAATGAGTATAGCTGCTCGTAACGATGCACAAACATACAAAACCGATGTGTGCTAAAATAATTTTATACATAAATGGAAAAAAAAATCAATTATGCACTTGAAACATGTTTAATTAGTTCCTGAATATACGGTACCTTTGTCTTGGCAGCAAGACGATAAATATCAGGAACTTCAGACTGTTTGTGGTGCTTCGGATATGCCACTTGACCATACAGATCGTATTGGTCAATCAATTTCAGTATTGAGATCAACACTGATGAGCTTGTAGTAGACATTTGATCTATATCATCACGGTTCCCCATGATCAGTGTCTGAAAAAAAAAGGAAACAAGAGGCAATCATATGCCCTTTTCTCTTTCAAATCGTGATCATATGCCCTTTTCAGCATCATGATGGATATACTGATAGGAAAAGATTAATATGTAGTCAACTAGTCGTACCAGGTTAGCAAGTTCCCGTAGTGGGCGGCACTCGCCAAATGCTTTGACTAAAGTTGTAAGGTTCTTTTTTGGATCTGGCCTGGCAAGGGCGAGTATCATTGGCTTGCGTCCATTAGAAAAGAAACGCATGATCTGCCACAAGACAGCACAGCCATCAGAAAAAACCAAATAGGAGGGTCTGGAATATGAACCACCTAAGCAGTAACAGACGAAACATAGCGAATTAAAAAAAAAAAAAAAAGATGAATCAGAAGAGTCACACAGACCTCAGACCAAATAGGAGGGTCTGGATTTGCATTGTCATCTTTATGTGCATCAAGCTCGTCCATGTCAGCATCATGTGGAGCAATATGGTGAAATTCCATACCAGGAGGAATCCTCTGCAGAATGTCACACAATGTTCCAATGTAAACTTGACTAACAAGCCAAAATAAGCTGCGGTAAACAAACCAAAAGAAAAAAAATCATTTACAGGTCTATAATGATAAAAAAACAATTCTAAATACTCACCGCCATGCGAGGCATGAATCTTCCATGACAGCTCACACCACGTCTCAACCTAGCTCGTAGTTTGCGTTCAAGCACTAGATCAAATCCTTCATATAGTTGCCATTGCTCTTCTATTTCCTGTCTTGTGCTTGTAATGATTATTTCGGAGGCATCAAGGCACAACTCTTCACCCTCTATTCGCCGCGTGATTTTGTATGTTGCATTTATTTCCTCTCTTGAAAGTCTCCCCTGTTTCAGAAGCTGCTCAAGCTTATCTCGGCCAAGTGAGTGGCCAGTGAAAACCATGGGAACATTTAAAGCACCAGATAATAAAGCTGCAGAATCCCCAGCATCTGCATAATGCCCATGGATTGAAGTGGGCCATACAGGCTGGCCATAACCAATTTGCTCACCGAGAACTTTTGACATCTGCTTTATGTGGCTAAGTGCACCATCAACAAACTCTGGAATGTATGGCCAAAGCAATTCCTTGTCTAGGTATTTGTCCTTAGGCCCAAACGGTATGCGAATAATGTAAGCTCCACTGCTCTCTCCGAGCTCCTCATTAGCATTCTCAAAGCTTCTTAGCATCTCACAAGGTTCACTATAACTCCAATCTATCCCTGGCGCTGAAACTTGTCTTGTTAGTAGATCAACACGATACACTCCAGGCATTGACCCAAGTGCCCTTGCAAGTTCTACAACATACTTGACCTGAGTAACAGTCATGTTGGTATATCATGTCAAGGTGGCATATGCTTTATGACATTTAACATAAACTGAAAACAAGAAGTCAAACAGACGTCAACATAAAGAGAGTAGAAAAGCTACCTGACCCCCTGTATCTGAATCTCGGCCAAGCTCCATGTTCTCCCCACGTATCAAGCCGTGAAGACTGCATCAAGACTGACGATTAAAAAAAAGAATCCAACAAGCATCACAAATATCTCAGATAAATCTAATGTTACATGTGTAACGTATCCAAGGGAAAATCTTATGAACTCCATCGTGAATCAAACACTTGCCTTATCAACACAACGTAGAGCTTCTTTTCCTTGAAGTTACTAGCCCAATTCTCCATCATATCCGCTGAACTTACTCTACGCATTTTTCCTCTGGTGCTATCACTTTGGAATGACATATCACCAACTGTATCTCCCTTTTCTCCTTCTGACAAGTCTTCTGACATATCAGCAGTCGCCTCCCTACGACCCTTTTCACGCTCCATACGCCGTTTTGCAGTGCGCTGAGCTTCTTCTCCTTCGATCTACATATATACAATGCATATTGAGAAAACAAGGCAACCCTAATTGATAATTTACATTGTTATATACAACAAAGCAGCACATAACAAACCAACAAGCTCAAATTTAATTTCCATTAGCCAACACCCTTTCATGAGACATTGCAAATTGTTTGTTCATGGGAAAATCAGCATAAACTAGCAGTACCTTTTTCTTCTTTCGAGCCAAATTCCATATTCTCCAGCACAGATTTTCCAACCTTGTATTCCTCTCTTGAGGGCTGCGAGTTGAGGCTGCCTAAACCTCCAAAGACAACATTCAAATTAGAGCAGAAATCCATCAAAATCTCAATAATGCTAATTTGCTAATCACAAACTCAATTCGACTCCATGGAGTTGGAACCTGAAAACCTTTGTATCAAACAACAAATTCGAAAACTATTATAGAGGAGAGGGGTGAGGACTGAGGAGAACCAAAAGAAAAGCATACAGTCTGATGCACCTGTGCATAACACTTTGCATCAGTTTTTCCCCCTTTTTTAACAAGTCCATAAAAAAGCATAAAGGCGAAAAAGCCAAACCTGAGTTTCTCAGGTACAATTCCTCAAGACTCTAAATTTACCAGTTCAATTAGTAGACATTAGTACGATTAAAATGGTGTTCCCAAACCAAAAATATATTTATATAAGTTTTAAATTTTTACCATGAAAATGAAAACTCAACGCGTTTAATCCAATTTTTACAGATACCCATGGAAATTGGAACTAAAATTTTCCAAATCGAACTACCATTCAAACTTCAAAGCAGCTTGGTGGGTGAGAAAAACAAAGGTGATGGTCTCGTAATCAGAAGAGTATATGCACCATTGTTCACAGTTTGCTTATTCTTTCTCTCATCCATAAAAGCACTAAGGCCAACAAATTCCAACCTGAGTGACTCCTTATTACGATACAATGTCACAAACTTTACCAGATAATGTAGTTGACATTAACACATAGCACAATGGCCAATGATGAAGTTGGTATCCAAATCTGAGTATAAAAAGTTCGAACTTTCACCATTTGTATGTAAACTATACAATTATACATGACCATGTCTCCAAATAATTTCACTAATTTGACTATTCCTCACTCTTCTATACACACTTCTTCAAAAGCTGAGCACTTAGCTTATTCTATATCCACTAGCACCTCTACTATTTTACAAACTACAAATTCCAATCAAAATTGCTAAACTACAAAAGAATCATCATTTGACAAAAATTGAAACAAACCCCATTCTAGTTCGACAGTCACCAATTTCCAAACATCTCGAAAACAACCTCTCTACTAGTTAGACACAATGCATAGGATAGACTGGGTACATCTAGACCTCCGCAAACCTCACCTTTCAACAATATACAATATCTTTATGTTACTTATAACAAATCCACTATTTTGTATTAAGTCTTTCATTAGGCTTTGTACACCTAGACCTTCCATAACCTCGCTTTTCAACAAAATTCAATATCTTTATGTTATTTATAACAATTCCACTATTCTGAATTAAGCCTCTCATAAGACTAGTACATCTCGACCTCCCAAACCCCCGCCTTTCAACAAAATTCAACACTTTTGTACTACCAACAAGAATTCCACTAATGTGAAAACAGTCTCTTTATCACAAGGTCGTATTAGTTAGGCTGTACATCTAAGCCTCTAAAGCTACAAGTATCCATGCTTTAAAACAAAATCCAATATTTTAATGTTATTTACAACAATTGTTTCTATTAAAAGTCGCACTCCCGCTAGTTAGAGGTAAGACTGCGTACATCCAATCCTTGTAAAATATCCATACTTTATCACAAAATCCAATATGTTAATGTTAATTCTAACAATTGCACTACCTTAAAAACAATCTCTTTACTAAAAGTGGCATTCTTACTAGCTAGAGGTAAGACTGTGTACATCTAAACCTCTACAAATTCCCATACTTTATAACAAAATCCAGTATTGTCATGTGTCAACTTATTTAATAACAATTCTAGTTTCAAAAAGCAATCTCTTTATCAAAAGTCGCACTCCCACTAGTGAGGGGTAAGACTGCATACATCCGACACCTTTAATCAATAAAATAGTAGCACTCCAACTAGTGAGGGGTAAGACTGCGTACATCCATCCGACACCATTAACCAATAAAATATTACCAATTCTTAAAAAAAATCTCTTTATTAAAATTTACACTCCAACTAGTTAGGAATAAGGTTGCGTACATCTAAACCTCCACAAATTTCCATACTTTATCACAAAACCCAATATTTTAATGTTATTTATAACAATTCTAGTACCTTAAAAGCAATCTCTTTATTAAAAGTCGCACCCCAACAAGTTAGGGGTAAGGTTGCGTACATCCAGACCAGTAGCAATTCATGAAAACAATCTCTTTATCAAAAATTACACTCCCACTAGTCAGGAATAAGGTTGCATACATCCAGACCCCGCCTTTATTCCAATAAAATTGAAGCAATTCATGTCTTTATATAAGTTGCACTCCCACAAGTCAGGGATAAGGTCGCGTACATCCAGAACCTATAAAACAGCACGAATTCACGGAAACAGTCTCTTAATTAAAAGTTACACTCCCACTAGTGAGGGATAAGGTTGCGTACATCCAGCACCAATAAAAACAGCAGGAATTGAGGAAAACAAAGCAGAACCCACAAAATAAAACAAGGCAAGGAGTACATACGCGAACCCAAGAGCGGTGAAGATCGGTCTCATCGAAACCAGTAATAACCTCCTCGACAAAGTAACGACAGGGACTAAAATGCCCCCGCTCCCTCAACAGAAGCGAAGACGCGGCAGTCTTGTCCTTGGGAGCCTCGATCCCCTGACCTCCCACGTCCAAGATCGCTTCCAAGTAACTGTTTATCCAATCATTTCCCGCCATTTCTTTTTTTTCTTTTTCTCCTTCACTCACTCGCTATACTGCAATGATGATATTAATAAGAAGAGTGGTGATGATATTATAAATACAAAAGGGTGATGGGGGAGTGTAGCGAGGAGATAATAATATGATGGGGAATATTATTGGGATGGGTGATGCTTTATTTCACGGATATTCTGCATGTGGCAGAATGTGGTTAGGAGAGAGAGACTCTTTTTTTCGTTTATGTTCTTTTACTGTACTACTATAACTATACTGTGTTAGCCTGGCTGGCGTACAATGTAAGTAGATTTGTTGTTACTTTCTGGACCTCCATGTCTACTCTAGAAACTAGAGTGGAAAGTGAAAAACTTTGGTTTTGTCTTTTTTTTTTTTATATATATATACTTTTTAACTTTACCATTCACTTTTTCTTCTATTCCTTTTAAGTGGGAAGTCAAATCACATTTTTTTTCCATTCATTTTTTAGCGTATTCAGGGACGGAACTAGGATTTTTTCTTAAGGAGGGCCAATCGAAATTTTTTGATTTTTACGGGGACCAAGTAAAAAATTTAACAATTTTTATGTATTTTAAAAAAAAAAATCCTTAAAAAATTGCAAATATTAACAAAGTTGGGGGGGACCGGGGCTCCCTTGGGTCCCCCCTAGTTCCGCCAATGGGCGTATCGGGTATGTCGGTCTTGAAATTTTTTAAAAGAATTTTACATTTTCTTTAGTGTTATATTGATATCATGACATAATAACATGACACGAATCGACACGAGTTTATTGAGAGAGATCGATAATAGTATGAACATGAATAAGCGGGATTCAACCCCATTCTACCAATGTATCAAATAATGTGATAAAATACGGGGTACCATGTATTTAATATAAATATAAACGAATTTTGAATCTAACATTGATCAATAAAGTCAGATACTTTTGTAATGAATTATTTGCTCTACAAAATAGAGTATGGTTGAAGTGGGTGGTGTATAACCAACATTTGTTGGTATATAAAAAGGTTATAATTGTTATTAGATGCAATTTGAATGAGGATTGTGAATGTCTTGATTTGCAAGAAATACAATTTGACCACAAATTCTCACAAGTGTTTTTTGTCTGTTACTTGAGCAAAGATGAAGTAATCAATCAATAGTAGTAATATGCTTAATTTAATTATTTTTTTTCGGTACAATATGCTTAAGCGATTATGAATATACCTATGTCATCAATCTCATTGATCTCTTAGCTAAAGTAAAAGGTTATGATCTAGAATGTCCTTGATATCTGTCTTCACATACCAAATTTTGTGCGCACAAGTCGAATTATTCTTCACAAATTTTACTCTTATTATTTCTCGAGCATGCGTAACTAGCATTAGTATGCCTCATTGCGTCATTGTTCTTGATAAAAAATACCGTTCCTGCTTGAGTGCTTTCTATGATTCTATATTCAATTATTCGATCTCATAATCTCTCCCATGCCTTCCTCAATCAACGAACTTTTTATTTTATTCTTTATATATTAAAATTTGATGACTTTGCAGACAACAAAACTCTGCCTCACCAGCCAAATATACAAAACTAGGACCTTTTTGGTTGTTTACTAAATAAAGTCATCAATCATCATCTTAATCACCATGTCATCAAAATTTTTAATTTAACGAAATTACAAACTCTGACGAAAAGCTCTCTTTAGTTAAAGATTTTTTCTTCTTATATGGATTCGTTAACAAAAGTGGTCCTACGTTACACCGAATTTCTTCAAAAGCCATTATAATATCAAATAATCTCTATAATAATTAGGTAGACATATTCAGTGTTATTGTTTTCTCTATGATCATATTTCAAATAGACCTATGATAGATGGACATCTTAACAAAATTGTTATTTAGATATCAGAACGGGTGAGAAGATGCCATGGGAATGTATTGGTGGGTATGGACATGCATATTGCCAAATGTCCAGCACATGATTTGCTTGTAGAAATCAGCATCACAGCAACCTATCAGGCTATTAACAAAATAAGTGATTGGTTAATGTCGATTGCGTTTTACAAAGTCATATATCTTGCTTTTCATTTTTTTCCCCTTTGCTTCGAGAGTGGCCACATATCTTACTTCACTGCAAAAGTGATTGACAAGTTTTTTTTTTTTTTTCTCAGAGACAAAGTATATAGCAAAAGAATATGAATGATAAATTATTAGGTGATTCCTTATGTATTTTGTCATTTTTTAATATTTTTCTTGTACCTATTTTAAAAGGTAAAAAAAATGACAAAAAATATAAAAAAAAAAAAAGTGAAAGCACATACTTTCTGGAGGATTATTTAAATTTTGGATTTGAATTGACTTAGTTAGGCTTATACATGGAGGAATCCTACATCTCCTCACACTTATCTACACATTATAAGCATTCACTCTTAGTACAATAAGCTTTCAAGCATACTACTCATGATCACGTATTTTCTTTCTAAGTTCTTTCTCACTAATCATAAAACATTTCTCAATACTTAGGTCATGTTCTCTTCATCTGAAACTCGTAAAACTGCACTAAGCTGAACTGGAAGAAACTGGAAGAATTGAAGAGAAATGGAAGGAACTAGAGAGGACTGGAAAGTACTGGTAGGAACTGGAGAGGAACGGAAGAAACTGGAAGGAACTGAAATGAGTTGACAAAATAGAAGGAATTAACTGGAAGGAACTAAAGAGGAATGGAAGAAAGTGAAGACTAATTGGAAAGAACTGGAAGGAGCTGAAAGGAACCGGAAGGAACTGAAAGTAACTGAAAAGAACTGGAAGTTTTAAGGAATTGATATTCACTGGAATTCATGTGAAAAAAACAGGGCCTTAGCCATATTTAGCAAGTTTGCTAGTTAGGAAGCCTGACTTAACTCTGACGGGATCGTGAGTTAAGTAGCGCACACGATAACGAATGGTGTAAAAAATCATCCCAGGACATGACGTCCTAAACATGAGAAATATACTTTTTCTTAATTAGTTAAGTTTAAATATATTTTACTATGAAAATAATTGTTCCTAATTTAAAAATATAAATTACCAAGAAGTATGAACTATAAAGTGAACCCAGAAAAACATTTGAAAAACAACGTTTGAAACAAACTAGTATAAGTATAAACTAGATTGGGTTATCTTTAATTAGATCTGTTCGGATTGGATCACTTTGGATTGGTCATTTTGGATCTGGTCCATATCTGATTCAACTAACTTCATATTAGATTCAGATCGGATCGGATCAATTTGGAAAATATGAGTTAAAATATGTCATAAAGTCAAAAATATCTTAAAATTTTAGATAAGAAAAAAATAACGATTCGATCCGTGATCTTGGAATTCCAGGTTATGTTCATATTATCGTCTTCGGATCAAAATTGGATCTTGGATCGATAATTTGGATATGATGTTTTGATTCGGATCAGATTTGTCAAGTATAGACTGGTCATGTTTGGTTATTGGCTTTTCCATTGGCTTTTGGCTTATTTTTTGGTCAAACAAGCCACCAAAAGTATTTGGTAAATGACTTGTGTAGTTGGCTTAAAAGCCGACTTTTTACGTCAATTTTCAAGAAGCTGCAATGAGCAGCTTTTTCTATTGGCTTTTGGCTTTTAGGCCCATTTTAGAACTAAAAAGCCAACTAATTACAACTAATTTTACCAAATACTTTTCATTCCAGCCAACTAAAACAGTCAATCATTCCAACCGGTCGATACAACCAACTTGTTCCAACCGGTCAAACAAACCGACAATTCCAGCCAACAACCAAAAACTAACAGCCATTTGCCAAACAAGGCCTAAAGGACTACAATGACATTACATCCATATTTGTTTGGAGTTTTATCTCGCGATTTAATAAGAAATATCATCAGGATGACAGGATGTACGCCTAGCCTTCTACTTGGAGACAATTCAATATACTAGATGGCCCAACTTCTATGCTTAGGACTTAGATTGCAAGTACCCTGTTTTTATGGGCCATGCGCCCATGCATAGTTTCCGGATTTTCATACGTACAAGTTGTACAACGTTTTACGTACGTATCAACCGAGGTGAAATGTAAGGGGTTGTAGTTTATGGGCCAGTCCAGTGACATCGATGGGAGCTGGGAGTGTTGGAAATTGGAACTTTGGAAGAGATTATTGAAGCTTTCCTTCTATACATCATACGGAGTAATATATAACGTAGACGTGGACGATTAATGTCAGTAAGAAACAAATTAAGCATGCAACACCTGACATCAGCGACATGAATTTGCATGGTTACTCATTAATCATTACTCCGTATCTAAAACAAAATCAAGAAATGCCAATTAATATTGGCTTTGGCACATATAATGTGAATCCTAGATTGTGGTGCATGGGCTGCCTTTAGTTAAATTTGTCCAAAGCAACATGAGTAACAAGAAGGAAAAGCACAAATAAATAGATCAAGATGATATATAGTAGCTTTTATATCATAGACTTCGTAGTGAGTAGTAATGTCCCCTGTGCACGTTACAGGGCTTCTAATTGACACTAATGACGCATAACGAAGATAGTACGTTGGTGTTAAGAACCATCGTGAAGGTGCAAAGAAGAGACAAGAAGGAATTAAGATTGAAAAGTTAATCTAGCTTCGAGAAGTCAGGACGTGCCAGGGAGTAGTTTTGGTCTAATAAAACATGCAAATGATAGCCAAATGTACATAAGATAGAAGGGCTAAAGAGCATAAGATATTTTACCAAACAGGCAAACATACACTAAACTAAAAGAAGCTCAACATTAGTTTTATCATTTGCACCAAAAAAAAAAAAAAACATTAGTTTTATCATTCATAGTAACATAGTTAGTTTAATCGATCTCATTCAACTTGCCACTTCGGAGCGTACTTGGAGACAATTCATTCGTAAATGTATTAAACACGATTATATCATACCTTGTTTCAATGCAAAATATGTAAATATTTTCTCTATATCCGCAGGTTCTAAATACTGACCCAAATTCCCTTTCATATATATACAACTTACTAAAATATAATATAAAAAATGAGTTAACTCAATCACTACCACAAGAAAAATATTAAAACCCGATCCGTTGCACCACATGTTCACATAGTCACCAACTCACAACTCTAACTTATGCATCTCTTTACCGAAGATAAAAACCAGCTAATTCTTACCTAATCGCGGTGATTGTTATGATATATCTCGAGCTAAAATATGATTACTTTCGTCCTAAATTCATATCATCAAAGGCAAACAGCAGAAAATTACTTACTGATAAAGTATTTGAGGTGGAAAAACACAAGAGGAGGAAAAAGGCAAAAAGGCAAAACGAAAAAGGAAAAGCATGTCCAAAAAAAAAAAAAAAAGGAAAAGCAAAAAAGAAAACAACAGAATAAACTTGGCCAACAATAAAATAACGGCCATTTCCACAACCTTCCTTTATGATAACTAACCAAAAGTACCAAACAAATAAAAACATATGATAACTAACAGTATCTAGAATCATTACTTTAACCACATAATCACGTTCATACATTCTTTACCTTGTCTCTAAGTTACAATAAATGTCCCCCATATGTTTGACCAAATGTCTCAATGAACATCATACACAGTACTCATATCTCATCCCCCCACCCCTTAAAATCTTGTGCATAATTCACCAAAATAATTCATACCCATTTGAGTTGAGCTGAAATTATCATCTGGGTATCTCTTAGATTTCCCATTTAAATCATGGGTTTTGTGTTTGGAATCTTTTTTGGTGTTGCTTCTGGCATTGGTTTGATGATGGCTTTATCTTACTATGAAAAAAAACGCGCCAAACGCCGCTCTGAGCTGGTCTCTCTCTCCTTTTATTGCATTGAATGCAAAATTTTATCATTGTGTTCATTTAATGCAATTTAAAGAGTTGCCAAATGATCAAAGTATTGTTCTTTAATGAATTTATTAAGTAGTACTACGTATATTTTGTTGGCATTAAAGTCGCAGAAAGTCTTGTATGACGCCGTCTAATTTTAAGTTAGACACGGTTTTAAGTGATCATTGTTTGGCGTAAAGTGATCATTTCTATTACAGTGCTAATAAAATGTGATCATTTTAGCCGAAATTGTGACCACGTCTAATTTTTTTAAGTCGTTTATTTTAGTGATTTGTGTTAAAGCTGGATTGTTTATTGTTGTTTTTGGTTGATGATGAAGGCGGCAATAGTGGCTGCTTTTGCTAGGATGACAGTAGAAGATGCAAGGAAGCTATTACCACCTGAGTATTTCCCAACTTGGGTTATCTTTCCTCAAATGCAGAAGGTGATCAGTGATCACAGCGTTGAATTATGTAGTTTAGGTAACTTTTGTAAGGTAAATGGTTGGTAATATTGTTGTGTTTGTTAATTTCAGCTCAAATGGCTAAATGCTGAGTTGGAAAAGATTTGGCCATTTGTTAATGAGGTAAATTTTGTGACCTTTTTCTGTATTATTGATAATGTATATATGGATTGTGATTGATTTGGGAGTAATCCTGTGGGGTGTGGCTATTGCATTAGGCAGCATCAGAGCTAATAAGGAGCTCTGTGGAGCCAGTACTTGAGCAATATAGACCAACCATCTTGGCCGCCCTTAAGTTTAAGAAGCTCACTCTGGGGACTGTGGCCCCTCAATTTACAGGTCTGTTCATGTTTATGTTCTATTTGTTTTTGAAGCTTCCTTTGTATGTAAGCATATTGGATTTAGCTTGAACAAAGAAACGAGAGGGAGATACTTTGCTTGACAGGAGTTCTGTCGCATAAATAAAGACTTCATTTTATGTAATGTAAACAAGCGTGTAGGAGTTTCCATCTATATTAATTTGGCAATCGTGGTCGGATGTCAATAGGGTGCCCAATTAGGTGTTGATGAGAAGTGGTGCAGTTGATACTATAGAGAATCTAGTGATGATCTGAGTTTATAAAGCATTCGGATTCATATCGAAGGTGAAGTACTTATACTCCAGATTCATCGTTTAATACTCCTAAGAAGAGGGAAATGCATTTCTGTTAATGATAGAGAAATTACCTGAAAAAGTAAGCTGTTCACTAGTTTTTCTACCCTTTTCAGTAGTTTGTGGCTTTTGATATCGGCAAACTTACAAACTATGGAGTATTCTAACTAAAAGTGAATAAATACATACTTTTTACTAACTCTTGGGATTTGACATAAAATTTGTTACTAGGATAAGTAAGACTTTAACTCATTCAAAGATATGTTAAAACTGAGCACATTTTTGGCTTCTCTCGGCATCTACTTGAAGTCGCAGTGAATGATATGGTTGGCTGATTAATACCGGAGCAGTGTCACCTTATTGAAGTTCTTTTAAGAATTGCTAAGGCATTTTCATTCGATCTGTGTTACAAACTGCATGTCAGTCTTGACCACTTCCACAGAAAATCGTCCTTGTCATGGTGAAACAAGGAGTGTGAAATTACTATTCACTGTTGTTAAGTGATGTTCTATTCTTGTCCATAAACCTTAAGATGTTTTCAATTGGTTGAAATTGTTTGTGTTCTCAGGGATTTGCATTATTGACAGTGACCCTGGAGAGATAATCATGGAATTGGAATTGCAGTGGGATGGTAACCCAAACATTGTTCTGGATGTTAAAACGCATCTCGGTGTTGCGTTGCCTATACAGGTAAGATGTCACCTCTAGTTGCTGTATAAATTTAGTCTTTGGGATGAAATTGTCTGATACACTGTAATATTGGAAGTTTAGTCTGAAAACCAATTGAATGGGTGTGAATTTTTGTTGCACTGAAAGCTTGATATATATATGACAATGCATCTGCACTACTTCATCAATCCGCCTCCTCCAGTAACTAAGGTCCACACCAGTGCACATATGAAAGCAAGAATCAGAAGTTCAAGAACCAGTCATTGTGACAGGGTCCTCCATATCTTGTTTTCAGAGTCTAAAAGCTAAACTACAAAAGCATTTTGTGATATTGTCCGATTCAAATTTCAGCAACACGAATTCTTTGTCTGCTTTGTCAGCATCCTCATTTATCTTTTGCTTCTCAACATGTTTGTTTAGGTCAAGGATGTAGGATTTACTGGGCTATTCAGGATAATCTTCAAACCTCTTGTGGACGAGCTTCCTTGTTTTGGCGCTGTATGTTATTCTCTAAGAAAAAAGGTTTGGCATAATATTCTCCATCGGTGCTTCATTCAATATTTATTATTTAGCTCCTTCCTGATGCAGCTTATCTTCCATAGAAACATATAGATTAAAAATCTAAAGGTACGCACATTGTAGGTGTAGAAATAGACCTATTTGAAACTTCAAATTAAACTTAATAGCTTAATTAGATGTTTGTCGATTTGTTTTCTTTTTGACACAGAAAGACTTGGATTTCAAACTGAAAGTTATAGGTGGTGACATATCAACGATTCCAGGACTTTCTGATGCCCTTCATGTAAGAAGCATTCCTGTCGTTATTCTTATGCAATAATGCTTGTTCTTCTGCATGAATGTCATATAATATTTTATAAGCCCTGATATCAAGGATGTATGTTGGATAAATGTATACTCCTTCAAAAATTGTCTATTCTGAGTGTTATCTTGTTACGGTTCTCTTTGGCAGAACATTGCTCAATCTAGTTAGGTAGATGATCTGGTCTAAAGTATGACTTATTTGATGGTCTCATATCCCTTTGGTATATACGGTTATCAGCAGTTCATAAAATAACATTTAGGAAAGTTTTCTTGATTATCTTTATTGTTAATTTGTTATACAATTGTACAGCTCTCTGAACGAGCTGATCCATAGAGAAGGGTTTGTGATGCAGAGTGTGTATCTTTGTGTGAGAGAGAGATAGAGACAGTTGATACTACTCGTTTAGCTTCTGCCTTGTGCTTGTTAGTTATATTGGAGTACCCTATCGACTACGTGGATCAAACATAATGGATTTTCTTAAATGTGTTCCATTTGTCACCCTTTTTTCTTTTTCTTCCTGCAATACCTTTGAATCTACATATTCTCCTATTACTACTATTATTCATTACGATTCTTAATTTTCCAAAGAATGTTTCATCAAAGGCTTTTCTGGAACATTCTGTGTACCTACCAGTAACAACCATGCATTATATTATGCCATCACGACCTTCCTCGGAACTGTGGGAGTCACACTTCTCTCTCTCTCTCTCTCTCTCTCTCTCTCTCTCTCTCTCTCTCTCTAGTCGCAGTCTGCTCTCCTTGAACAATCAGAAAATATTTGGGGTATTACAATCTTGTACAACAGCATAAGTTTATGCTCTCCACCAGTCACTAGGAATCACACACACGGATCAGAGTGGTATCAGAGCGGGTTGCGCTCTTGCTTAGGACTTAGGCGCATGATCGTTATATCTTTCGTTGTGTGGTTCCCGTTTTATCTACAATACCATATAACCTAAATGCCCCTCCCTATACTTCCAGCTACAGTAAACTTGGGAATCCACACAGCTTTTCTTCCTTTGTTACCCTTGCAACAGCAAAATTTTCTCTTGAAGCTGATTGGGAATGCATGACTGCGTGCTAAATTGACAACATATAACTATACAGCTGGTGTATATCTTACCGTTAACATTTTTTCTGATTACTGTTAGGACACTATATCTAAAACCTAGAACATTACCAGTAATAACTCTTTAAGCTCGCTTGAAATGAAGTAGTCTTATGAATATAATCTACTCCCAACTTTTCTGCTGTGATCCAGAATGTCTGATATTGCCTTTAGGTTTGTCCACAAATTTGGATCGCTTGTTATGGAATATCTACTTAGGTATTAACAGATTTTTCATTACAGGAAACCATAACTGATGCTGTAGAAGATTCAATCACTTGGCCAGTACGTAAGATAATACCAATAATACCTGGAGATTACAGGCAAGTCCCGCCCCCCGCCCCCTCGCATAAATATGGTCTTGTTTCCCCTTTTTTACTGACTTTTTAAAACTTTTAAGAAAATGAAGATGCTATGATCGCTTTGGACCGAAGCTAAATGTGAATCTACTATGTAATGTGATCACAGCAGCCCATAAGTAAAGTATTTGATAATTCTGGATCAAGATATTGGGAGTTAGGCAAGAATGTTGACAGATCAACTGATCAAGAGAACACAGCTTAAGTACATTATGTGTATAAATGTTTTATTACGAAATCATGTTTTCCACAATGAATGGATTAGTGGGCAGTGCTAGTCTCCAGGATCCATACTGGGTTTTTGTTGTTGGTGATGCACACTGTTGTGAGTTGTGACCTTGTACTTAGAGCTAATTACATTCGTATTTGACTGCATTACGTGCAT
Source organism: Corrigiola litoralis (assembly GCA_901111285.1). Taxonomy (NCBI): domain Eukaryota; kingdom Viridiplantae; phylum Streptophyta; class Magnoliopsida; order Caryophyllales; family Caryophyllaceae; genus Corrigiola; species Corrigiola litoralis. The sequence continues at coordinate 37,382 of CAAKMY010054323.1, forward strand.
TGATCCAGTTTTTATACCAACATAAACCACTGTGGCCATAATCCTCTTTCAGACATACTGATCGTCTGATCGTGACAAGTGCATTATGATTATATGACCCCATATTAATATAGCAATATACGCTAGATTTACTGTCCTTTTGCACTCATCAACAGCCCTGTGTCAGCATCAACCCTTTCCATCTCCTATTGCCTGTCACACAAAACAGAAAATTCTCAGCAGATAGAAAAATAAAGGTTCGTTAGGAGTTTCCACTAAATAGGTGGTAAGTTGTATATAGGAACTTACTTTTCAAAATACACTGATAGAAAGACAACTGTAGCTATGGCCGTAAGCCACAAATTATCAGGATTAAGATATGCTGTCATATAGTAACATTCGTATGTGACCTTTTATTGTTTAGTGATTTGGAACTGAAGCCATGTGGAATACTAGAGGTGAGGCTGGTGCAAGCTAAAGAATTGGCCAACAAAGACCTGATTGGGAAGTCTGATCCTTTTGCTTCCTTATTCATTCGTCCATTGCGTAACAGGACTAAAAAGAGCAAAGTTCTTGTAAGTTTTCTTGACCTTCCTATCCTCTGATGGCTAGATAATTTTTATGTTGATCTTCCGTAATGTTGTAACCTTTCTTCAGAACAACCAATTGAATCCAATATGGAATGAGAGTTTTGAGTTTGTAGTCGAGGATGTATCAACACAACATTTGACTATTAGAGTCTCCGATGATGAAGGACTTCAGCCTCCTCAACTAATTGGTTGTGCGCAAGCAGCACTCAAGGACCTTGAGCCAGGTAAAGTGAAAGTCTTGTGGTTAGACTTGGTCAAGGACGTGGAAGTCCAGAGAGATACAAAATACAGGGGTCAGGTAAGAATCACGTCCCTGTATCAAGTCTTAATTTATTTCCTTCATTGTATCTCTACGCTACTCAGATAGTGGAAGACAGACCGAAACAGTTGTCTTTTCCTAAAAAGTGAATGATACATCTGTATGTCTTAGAGGCAATATATATACCTTTACGCTAGACCGTTTTCAGTTTACCTAAGGAATTGAGAAGAAGGGAATAAATGTAGCGAATTGATTGGGAAAAGTTCATGAGTATAACTCTGTCTTCCTACTTAAAAATTGCTTCTGATTTACAGCAGCGTAGGAGTTGTCAAACCACAATATTTTAGAATGAAAAACTACTTTCAACTAGCGATTTGGAATCACTGAGAAATAACTAAATGAAAGCAAAAGAAAATACAAAGGCACTAATGCTTAAGAATCTGCCGAGGTTCCCATGTGTGTTCATGTTTCCTCTATGCTCACGTTTGTACGGTTAGTTGGAGATATAGTGGGAGAAAGAGAAGTAACTGATATTTGGATGAATTTTTGGATAAAAATGCTCAGCTGTGTGTGACATCTATACTGTATGCTATGCATTGAGCATAATTTGAGCATAATTTGTTGTAGGACTTAATCTTTGGTTTCAGGTGCATCTTGAGCTCTTGTATTGTCCTTTTGGGACTGGAAATCAAATTCTAAATCCTTTCCACCCTGAAGTGCCACTGACAGATGTAGAGAGAGTCTTGAAAGACGACACCGAAGAAGATGCCAGTGATATCGAAAGAAAAAATTCTGAGAGAAAGCGCGGGGTCATTCTTAGAGGGGTACTCTCAGTAACAGTGGTATCTGCAGAGAACTTGCCAGTAATGGATCTAACTGGAAAGTCTGACCCCTATGTAGTAGTGACACTGAAGAAGGCTGGAACGAAAATGAAAACTAGGGTACGTATTATACCTGATTTCTGTGATTGTGCTATTTTTACCATTCTTTACAACCGTTGTTTAAATTATAGGGAAAACAAGAAGGGGATAAAGGAAAAGTATGGAGATTCTAATGTTTGTACCGTGTTAGATTGTTCTTTCTAGATTCTAATGTTTGTACCTTGCTTTCATTGATATGGGAATAATAGGTGTCCCATGTTAGACTGAGACTTACATTGTTTCTCACATTTCGGTGTGCGTAGAGAATTATATCTATCCTTCAGTCTCAAGAATCAAGGTAACAGGATTGATATATTTTTTTTCTCTCCTGCAATTTCAGGTTCTAAATGAAACTCTCAACCCAGTTTGGAACCAAACCTTCGATTTTGTTGTGGAGGATGCTATACATGAACTGCTTATTTTCGAGGTCTTTGATCATGACACGATTGGAAAGGTAATCTCATTAGTTGTTGCTTCTTCTGATCTATGAACATGGAGAACACATGGGGACATATCTTGTGTATATCTCGTTCCTAAATCTTCAATATATATCTGGTAGCTCCCATGCTGTTCAGAGTGCTTAAAATCACACCAAATCAATCCTTGCTTCTATAACAAGATCTTCTTATGATTTCTTTATCTTCGATAATTATAAAAGAAGTAGCTCTCGGACTTTCGAGCATGATTGTTTGTCACATAATGGTGAAAAGAAAATGCAAGGTCCTTTGGATTGGAGGTGGTATCTCTTCTTTTGCTAGCATTTTATATCTGTTGACAAGTGGCAACTGACATCTGGCTCGAATATTGCAGAACTATATCGGTAGGTGCATAATGACCCTCACCAGAGTACTGATGGAAACGGATTTCTACGACAGTTTCACACTCGACGGTACCAAAAATGGAAAGCTTGCTTTGCATCTGAAGTGGAATGCGAAACCTATTATGAGGGATCTTTGAATGGGGAGAAGTAATAACTTATGCATGAAAGAGCAACCAAAGTATCAAATGCCTCATCCCCTCTGATATTGGCGTGATTAGCATTCGAAAAGGCAAGTGTGACTCGCCCTTACGTCTCCCGAATGTTTGTAGGGTGAGAATACAGAGTTCAACGGAAGAGTTGACTTCAAGAAGTACATCGTGGGTTCAATTGGCGCTGATTACCAACTGGCGTGTGTTATCTTGTAAAGTTCTCCAGGATATTGCATATAGAAAAAGAAAAAGAGGATAGGTTCCATGTAGAAGGGTATGAGGGGAACGAGAGAGATGGATACAAATGCTAGGTCTTCAAATCACAGAGTCGAACATAGAGTGTGTACACAGATCCATGTCATAGTATTGTACCTTGAACAAATGTACTAGGTCCATACTTTTGAAGGCTTGTATGATGCCGAAGCTTGAGTTTTGACGATGTACAAGTTCTTGAACACAACCTATGACTATTGCTGCCATTCCAAAATGCCAGGCGTCTTCTTTATTCATATCTCTAGTAGGAAAAAGTTTGAGAAGACTGCTATGTAATATTGAGTACGAAAAAATATCTGGAACGCAGCAACGCATACAAATAGCGAATTCTTCTAAGCTGCAGTTGCTGCACCTCAGGCCTACACGACTGAGCACAGGGGCAACTGAGACTGCCCCCCAATAACTGCATTGATTTCAACCCTCAAGCCCATGCAGAATGTCATGCTAAAATTCGCACTCTGTAGCCAAGAACGCTGAAAGGACCATTAACCAAAATAGTATTTCAAAATTCAAGAGACGTGGTGGCTAATGTTATGGCTTTGGCCATTTGCCCATCTTAAATAGAACTGAATCTCAACTCTCTAGCAAGTAGGGCGATTTCGTACATTCTTGAACTCAAGAGTTGTATAATCATCCTCAAAAACTTCCCTTAGGCCAGAAAAAGAAGTGAATAGTATTAATATAACCTTTATATACTGTCAAAATATATGATACAATAATATACACACGAGTTAGAACAACGAATGGAAGATGCACTAGGCAGAAGTGTATATGAAGGGGTTTGAATAATCTCTTTTTAGGTATAAGCTTATGGATTCCACTACCATTTTGCCCCTGACGCTGGTGTCCGACATATGCGTTCTGTGCCCACCAAAAAGTACATGGGCAATGCCGCTCTCCCCTAATAGATAAAAACTGCTTTCAATCATCGATTCCTTCATTTAGGCAAATATTACAATTCTTGGAAATGCTGAGAGGGAATGTAAGGTATTCCTGAATTATGCTTTCTTAGCCTCCTCTTCTCCTCCGGCGCATGTTGCTTGCCCTGGGATACCATTAAATTTCCATATTGAAGATAAGCTCACAATAAGCATAGCAAAGTAGCAAACAACATATTCAGACACAATAAGATCCACACCCAGAACATTATGACTAGTAAATAACAGAATTTAAGTGCTAATATAAGTTCACTCATGTTTTTCATTCGGATGCCGTATGCCTAATCAACGTTGAAAATACTCCAGAATTAACAGACATGTAAAGTCCAGGACATACCAGTATCGGTTTAGGAATACCACAGAATCAGTTGGTACGTTTTTCCCATCATCATTTCGATTCCACTGGTAAATTGCATGGGTTCTGTTCTTAAGTTCAAGTGTGGAATGTCCATAACTGGCTTCTCGAAAAGCAGAATAGTCTGGTTGTGGATCCAAAAACCTGTAAATAGATTATAGCAGTCACAAACATGACAGAATCATAAAGGAAGACATCAAAATAGCAGAAAGATTCATGACAAAGAACAGAATACGTGTCTTCAACTTTTCATGGCCATCACCCAACAGTCACATTGATCATCCTTCATAGGATTCTTAGGTAAAATTGTACAACCAAATGTATTAACATCACTACTTTATCCTGATAGTTGATGACATTTGTACAGTTGTACTTGCAGGCAACTCCAGACAAGGACCAAGCAGCAAACCCACAAGCAACCAACATAAAAAGCAGAAACGTCGTAATCACATAAATATTTGAGTCATCCATGGACAAGCTTACTTTGTAGCTAGACCTTCTCGATTCCCACCGTCTCCAACAGTAATATAGACCGGAGCTGCTTTATCCAATACAGGATATCGATCACCATTTGAGATGTTGTAACGTATATTAGAAATCCGGAACTGAAACAACCAACAATACTAGTATTAGGTACTATTGTTTCCCTCCTTTCAAACCACCCAGCTGTTTTAATATCAGGCAAAGAGAAGATGAGTTCTAGAGAACATAAAGTGCCACAAAGTTTAGAAAGGCTAATAACAGAAGTATTACTCCGACTCAGATGCTTAGATAAATATAAGACTTAATAATTTTAGTAAAATGTAGACCAATCAAAGACAAATTAATTATTCACAGATTGTGGACAATTCCAGCCACTCAGCCAGGATGGCTCCCTGGACAGTTACAAGCTAGTACTAATTCACAAAGATATTTCAACAATGTGGATAGCTACACAAAAGTGTTATAACTAAAAACAGACAAAAGCCTCAAATTTGTTTAGGGTTCTACCACAAAATGTAAGGATTCATCCTGAAAATAATTAATTCAAAACAGATTAAATAAATCCATACTAACCTAAAGATACACCAGAAAAACACATGCCAAAAGGAACAAGGTGCACAAATCTAGTCAATGCTTAGTACTCCCTCCTTACAAAAGTAATTGATAATCCTACATGAGCTGTGCCGAAAATTCCATAAAGTTTACATACAAAAACAATAAAGAATAACCCTTAAACTGGACGATATCCAGTGAAGAAAGAAAGAGTTTACATACAGATCTTTCATAAGCATGGACATGACCAGCAAAGACAACATCAACTCTGTGTTGCACAAACCAGCCTTCAAACACAGAGCGCATACTTTCACCCTCCATATAATGCATTATGTTACTACTGTAAAGAGGGGCATGCATTAGAACGATTAGCCAAGGTGTCTTTTTTCTGTCTACTCTCTTAAGTTCTTCTCTCAGCCATCTCCATTGTGGTGTATATTTAACTGTTCAAGATAAAGAGAGTAGATTAGCATGCAGAATGCTAATAATATCTAAATTGACAAGACAGAAGTTTTAACTATAGATACAGTTAACAATGGAACAGAGTATACACGACACATGTGGTGCTCCTGCTTGCAACATATAAGTCACTGGAACTTGCCATGAGGAAGAAGAAGAAAAAAACCGCTGCTCAGGCTAAATAAACCGGTGATCAGGCCATCTGATTTCATTAATGGGGGTTCAACCAAACGGTTCACTCCATATAAGGTGGTTCCCCACAAAAATTTTTTATAAGGTGGTTCCTCAAAAATGAGCTATTATATTAGGTGGTTTCCCACAATTTTTCCTTCAATTATTTTTCATAAGTATAAGATTAAGATTAAATCATGTAGAAGTTATGGCATGGAGTAGAGACTTTAAAGAACGGAGGAAAGAAAACACATAGCCAGAGACGCAAATCAACAAACAAAAAAAACCAAATTACACCTGACACCCAAACAAAAAAGGTGGGTGAGAGAGAAAGAGGCCGCACTTTTCTGTGAGGGTCTCTGTCAAATAAATCGATAAATTCTAAACACAATGGCAATAATAATCATCAGTTTCATTGATTCTCATCAGTTGGCCAACTAGTGACTTCCAAGCTATGTTCAAGGCTTCAAGCTACCAGGGTGCAAAGGTTAACTAAACTAAGTCAAGAAAGTTTCACAGAATTGACAGTGATAAGTAACCTAGTAATTTCAGTTTCTTTGATTGTGCCCTCTTCTATTTTTGTAAAGAGAATTACTACATGAAATTTCAAATTTCCGACAGTACGGTGTCTAGCTAAATCATCAAATTTTGAAATAGAGAAAGGCACAATATTACTAGAAAGTTAAGTGCAGTATAGTAAAGCAACAGGGAGGATCAAATTACCAAATGGAGAATAACTGGATAGCACAATGATATGAGCAGATGCACGACGAACAGCATACCAGAGAGGGCTGCTGCTTTTGGAGGCAACATAAGGAGTAGGATATCTATGTAGGTATGATTTAAACATGGTAAGCTCCCCCTGAAAAATGTATAGGATAGCATAATACTGTTAAGATATAGGAAAAAGAGCAGAAAAATCGTCCCCAACTCTCTTGATTCATATGATAGATTGCATGCAAATGTACCAGCACCAGTCAACTTGAATATATATAATTATGAAGATGACACATCGTAGCTAAAATACTCGCACCATTAGGTTGGTCTGGTCAAAATCAAGAGTTCCAAGATTAATAACCTAAACCTTTTTAAGACCTAAGAGCCATGTAACTTATATATGGTTTTGGATCCTCTCCAGCAGTATATTCTTGCATTTCTACATTACCCTTTTTTATGTATACTACATGATAAAATATGCATACATAGCACATGTTAAAAGGGTAATGCGAAAGTGAGGGAACATAAGTAATGAAGTGGATCCAAACCCTCTATATAAATGTATAAATCAATGATGGGATTAGAAAACAGAGAAAGGATCAAGTTATCTGCTCTAAAATTTTACCGTATCTGGCATATACTCTATTTCATGGTTGCCAGCAGTCCAAATCCATGGCTGGTATGCAGCAATAGACTCAATGAAGCGGCCCCAAGAGTCCCACCTAATCCCAATATCGTTGTTTCGGTATTGATCAGCGTAGGAAAGATCACCAAGGAATAATACAGTCTTTGCTCCAGTTTGCATGTAATGCTGGAGAGTAGAAAGAGAATTATATGTTTGACCCAAGTCACCTGACAAATGAAAAATCAAGAAGAAATGAGATTTATCACCTATCCAACTCTTTACACAAAGGCATGTATAACAACTGAAATTAAGAGAAGCACCATCAATACATAATTTGTGTCATTTCTTTGAAAAATCCCAGCAACAGATAATCCTGCAACGTGAGTTTAGCTCTGTAGTTGATGTCATTGATTCAACTTCCAAAAGCATTCAGCAATCATTGGCTACCTTATCGAAAAAATAAGGAAAATCATCTAACTAAACCACACAAATTCCAAGTTTAAAAATAAAACACAATGCACTTAAGGACCAGCATATAACCTTGCAATCCTTTTCCCTTCCAAAGACAGATAATCATATCATTTAACAAAAAAGCAAGAACATAAAAGAGGATCAGGAACCTCCCAAGCCAATAAAGATGGAAGTGTAAAAATATAGAGCACCCTCCCTCCCCCACACCCCCCCCCCTTNNAAAAAAAAAAAAAAAAAACACTGACGCTTCCCCCATTTCTAATTATTCTATACCTTGAATACCTCATCCTTTCCCCCTCCGGTCTCCTCTCTCACCAACCCAGCTGCCTTCATTTCCAGAGACACTCTCTCACCTGTCAACGACTCCTCCCCAACAGGCCAACACTACCACACACCTGAACTCGTCCCTCACCACCACACCACTGGCTCCTCACTCACCTGCGCCACCCCCTCCCAACTCCCAGCTTTTAGTTCAAACCCATGGTCAACCCATACCTAAGCCACCTCCCTCTACACACTCCACACGATAGAACAGCCCCTACCCTGAGTGCCACCGCCAGAGAAAAACATAGCCGTAGTCTCGCTTCCTACTACAGAATTGACCCAAACCTCCATCACCACCTGTTCCGAGGACGTCCCGGGAAAAACGAAAAAGAGAATAAAAAAGGTGGAGTGTTCAGAAAGAATCTTGCCTGACTCAGATCTGGGAGTGTATTGAAGTCGATCAAACAAAATGGAGACGTGATTTCAATGTGCCCCAATTAAAAAGGTGGGAGACTCTCAAGTCTCAACATATTGGCAGAGTTGGTGAAACTGTCTTTCTTTAAAGTTCTGACGGTGGAGGCAGTGACTAATGGCACGGCAGGGGCGTACGCCATGTTGTGGTTGTCGTCGGAAAAGTGGGGACATAGTGGTTCGTAAACGTGGTCATGGTTGGTGCTACTCGCTAGAGGGTTGACAGTAGGTTGTTATCGCTAGTAAAGGGTCGCTGAGGTGAGAGTTAATATTGGGCTACTCTTGGGTTTCAACTTATAGTGGAAGTAGGTTCAGGACAGATAGTAAGGGTGAAGAGATGCTCTGAGACTAGAGTGAGACTACCATAATTGGTTACTAAAAGAAGGCAACACTAGAAGATCCCATAAGAGGCTTCTGAAGCAAAAGACGATAATGACAGTAGAAAAAAAATCCCAGTTGTGAAAAGGCAAGCATTCTGCCAAAGCGGACTACCCACGTAATTCCCACCAAAGCAAATCTTGATAGAGTATTCTGTTTTCCTTTTTGCGCCACCGGAAGCCCAAATATCTAATTATTAAGAAACCTTAGGTTAACTCACCTAAGGCTAACTTTTACAGTTTTTTTCTTCCAATTATTAGGCTAATGATTTCAGCTTATCCAGTCCAGCAATACAAACAAAAACCATAACCTTCTTTGCGGCCTTGGCCTTCCTTATACTAGAGAACTGGAAAGACAACAGGAGGTGAGATACTAGAGAAGATGCTGGAAATGTCTCCCAAGTTCTGACCCTACTGTCTGGTTATAACAATCAGACAAATAAACTAAGTCAACAAACCTTCTCCAGTGTACCTTATATGCACTCCATCAAATCATCTATAGGTTAACGATACAAAGCCAGACAGCCGGTACATGCCAGATTATCTAGATTCATGTGAATACTCTATCATCACCAACTAATACTCAATTTTTATGCTTGAGTTAGGAAAACATATGTAACAGTCATGTCTGGAGAGTGCGAGGTTATAACTGCAAAACGATTTCGAGCTAGCAAACAAAATCTGCCTTCAGCCAGTATCTTAGCCACAAAGTACCTTCAATTACTAACACACGACTCATGCATTAAGGTTGTGAAGACAATTTTCGAAGAAATCAGATAGTTTCACTCAGTAAGCGGAAATGAGTGGACATCGAACCACACACAGAAAATGGTGAGAGCAGACAAACAAAGAGAAAGGAACATAGGTAGAATTATAATGTCAATCCAGCTCTTTAATCTGAAGAAGATCGTTGCCGCATAATTAACTAATGATGCATTGTCAGTTTGTCACACCAAAAAAATTTCATGCTACTCCACACATAAATGAAAAAGAGGAGTAGCCAAGCGTATCCGAACAAGAGCAAATTTGCATATAGAACTGGAGAACTATTCCTACGAATGGAATCACAATCAATTTCTAGCTTCAACTAGTCAGCATACTAAAATAATACATAAGTGTATCATGACTTCTCCCTCTATACTTACCAATGATTCCGAAAGTATAGGGAGAATCAGGATGGATCCTTGGAGGTGTTTGAAACCAAAATTCACGAGATGACTCACTTGCTCCAATTTTGTAGTAGTACTTCGTGTTGTACTGAAGAGTAAGGATGTGGAATCTAGTAAGGATGTGAAAAAAGTAGATAATGAATATCTATTAAAGCATATCCATAAAAAACATACACGAAAATTAAACCAAATAATGCATTTCTTTCATTTATGCTGAGATGATAGAAAGGGCAGCATTGCAGACTATTGAGCAAATAAACAAACAGATTTATTTAAGCTTCTAACCATTATTGTGAACAAGAGCTATGAGAAAAGCATGGATCAGCATCTACGTTATGTTCATCTGTATTAAGGAATGCATGAGCAGGCACAAGAATTTTTCTGGAAAGAAGGCCAGCAATTCGATGGGTCTTGAACCCAAATCTCAGGTAGAAAACCCCCAGACATTGAGAAGCAGTAACAAGCACAACGCACTACACTAGCTGATGCATGTAAAACACAACCACTAAGGCACCATCTGCCCCAACGAATTAATGTGCAACATCTTTCTAAGGAAAACGAAAAAGCAACAAACAGAAAAGCAAAAAAAAAAAAAAAAAAAACACATACAGAGGACACTGAAACCTAAGCCATCCCGAAACACTGAACTAACAAACTTACAATAAGCAGAATGGTTAATTAACACTGACCATTTCATAAACAGATTATATTGTCGGATCGTTATTTCATCCCAACACCCACCTTTATGCTATATATTCGACTTGAATTGCCCAGAAGGATAAAATCTCTAAACTTTCAACCTATTGTTCCATTTCTTGCTCTAGCCATGTCCCCCATAATATAAGTATAATCTTTGTGACATAGACTAGAACGAGTCTGCTTGATACCTGAACTCTGCTTTTATACCTCATAAGCTGCCAGCTGAGTGTTCTGTAACAGAAGACCCAAACAGAGGCGAAAGCTGAGACCTAGCTAGTTTTGAGCCCAAACGGGAAAAATAAAATAAAATAATTGAAAGTCAAATCCCTAATGGGAACAATCTATCTCCATTCTGAGTAGATGAAACTAGGATGACCAAATAAGATTATAATTTGGAAAAATAGGATACAAATTACAATAATTGGGGAATAGTTTATCGATGGAAACCCTCCAACCAGAATACCGACATGATGGTTATGCATGGAGAGTCCTAGGCATAGCCCAAACCATCCGTTTTGTCCATTATACACATGCTCGAATCGAGCGATAAACAAAACTTAAATCTATCAAGAAAGAAGAATGACATTGCAATATGCTACAATTATGCTCCATTATACCCTAGGATCATGCGCGGTCACTTACGTAACATTTTACATGAAAACCAAAAATCGACCAAAAAAGCCCTTTTTTGTGAACTATAACCCACGAAAAAACCTCGTTTTGGCCCCGAAATAAAATCGGACGAAAATTGACGGCATGCATCCTAGACACATATAATGATGAATGGAAGTAAACAATTGGCAAAAAGTGGCCTAGACATAGCCTAAACCATAGGTTTTGTCCATTATCCACATGTTGAAATCAAGCGATAAACACACCGTAAATCTATTAAGAAGGACGAATGGCTTTGCCTTAAGCTACAGTTACGTTCCAGTATACCCTAGGGGCATGCTAGGTTACTTTCGTAACATTTTCACGAAAACCAAAAACCGACCAAAAAAACCCGGTTTTTGTGGACTATAACCCACGAAAAAACCTCGTTTCGGCTCCGAGATAGAATCAGAAGAAAATTTGCGGGAAGCATCCTAGACACATATAAGAAAGAATGGATCAAGAAAATTGGCAAAAACTTGCCTAGGCATAGCCAAAACCATCGGTTTTGTTTATTATTCACATTCTCAAATCTAGCGATAAACACACCGTAAATCTATCAAGAAAGAGGAATGGCTTTGGCCGATACTACAGTTACGCTCCAGTATACACTAGGTTCATGCACGGTCACTTTCTGAACATTTTCCCGAAAAAGCCAGTTTTTGTGGACTATAATCCACGAAAAACCTCGTTTTGGCCCCTAGATAGAATTAGATGAAAATTGGCAGGAGGCATACTAGACACATATAATAAAGAATGGATCAAGAAAATTAACAAAAAGTTGTCTAGGCATAGCTCAAACCATCGGTTGTGTCCATTATTCACTAGCTGAAATCGGCAATAAACACAACGTAAATCTATCAAGAAAGAGGAATGACATTGCAATAGGCTACAATTATGCTCCATTATACCCTACGATCATGCGCGGTCACTTACATAACATTTTAATGAAAACCAAAAATCGACCAAAAAAGACGTTTTTAATTGGACTATAACCGTTTTGGCCCCGAAATAGAATCGGACGAAAATTGACGGGAGGCATCCTAAACACATATAATGATAAATGGAAGAAACAAAATTGGACAAAAGTGGCCTAGGCAGAGCCTAAACCACAGGTTTTGTCCATAATTCACATGTTGAAATAGACATAAACACACCGTAAATCTATTAAGAAGGACGAATGACTTTGCCTTAAGCTACAGTTACGCTCCAGTAT